>LGRX02035074.1:0-25678 GCA_001247695.2 Cymbomonas tetramitiformis | reverse complement strand
ACTCCGCTGCTGCAGACGATCGGAAGCCTTTCTGCGGCTTGCGGAAAGGAGGAGCCTGCGTATATGGCTGCATACCACAAGGCTGCCCAGTCATGATGACGCGCCACCCATCTGAGGATGATGCATCGTGACCGCTTGCAGCCCTTGCTCGTGATCAACCGCCTCTCTCTCCCTCGCTCGCTCGAGCTCGTGGGATGCAGAACATTTCTTCTCACGCCTACCCGAGGATCCCCTCTGCCTCCACCTCACCAGCAGCCTTGCCACGCCGCGACTGCTACACTGGCACTGAAGTTTTCCCATAGAGCGGACTTATGAATGATCTTCAACTTTCAACGCACTGATCCTGCTGCAGCCCTTGTTTCACATAGCAACCTGGCATCCCATCTATATATGCGGGCGCAGTCACACCCCACTTTGACGCACACCCCACTGCGCCGCACATCCCACTGCGCTGCACGCACCACTTCCACAGTGCCGCGTTGTGTTGATGCTGTGGCCCGACACCACTCGCGGGACCAAGGAGGGACCGAGTGAATTCGGCGCTTACGTCTGCCACATGTGACACAGGTCATCTGCGACAAAATCAGCTGTAGTGGGGTGGGCGATGGTGCCGGAAATGAGATCCAAGAAATAGTCTGCGGGGTTCTCGCCGCTGGGCACAAAGAAGCCGAGGGCGTTGAAGTAGGCCTCGGCCAAACTGGCCTTGCCAAAAAAAACGTCATAGCCACCAGGGTACAGCAGGTGGATGTCGTGGAACAGCATGAAAACCTGCTCGGTGCTCCCCAACCGTCAGATGACAGCATGAAAACCTGCTCGGTGCCCCCAACCGCCCAAACTGACAGCATGAAAACCTGCTCGGTGCTCCCAACCTATTCAAAACTGGATACAGCACGAAACCTGCTCGGTGCTCCCCCAACCGTCCAAACTGACAGCATGAAAACCTGCTCGGTGCTCCCCAACCGTCCACCTGGCAGCGGGGCTGATGTATGACAGGCGTGCCCGAGCACGCACCTGGCAGCGGGGCTGATGTATGACAGGCGTGCCCGAGCACGCACCTGGCAGCGGGGCTGATGTATGACAGGCGTGCCCGAGCACGCACCTGGCAGCGGGGCTGATGTATGACAGGTGTGCCCGAGCACGCACCTGGTAGCGGGGCTGATGTATGACAGGTGTGCCCGAGCACGCACCTGGCAGCGGGGCTGATGTATGACAGGCGTGCCCGAGCACGCACCTGGCAGCCGGGCTGATGTATGACAGCGTGCCCGAGCACACACTTGGCAGCGGGGCTCATGTCTGACAGGCGTGCCCGAGCACGCACCTGGCAGCCGCAGCGGGGCTGATGTATGACAGGCATGCCCGAGCACGCACCTGGCAGCGGGGCTGATGTATGACAGGTGTGCCTGAGCACGCACCTGGTAGCGGGGCTGATGTATGACAGAGACGATGCTGCGCTGAGTGCGAGCCACTGCGTGAAGCGCCTTCATCACCACCAGCGTGTCTGTGGCCCCTAGGCCGCTTGTCGGCTCGTCCAGGAACAGAATGTAGGGATCCGTTACCATCTCCACCCCTGCCCCAGAACTCTCCCAACAACATCCCATCGATGAACACCATCAACTATTCACCAGCTATGCTTCCCGATGACACTCGCATACTGCCAAGCCAGGCTGTCCCTGGATCCCTGAGCAGAGGATCGCAATACGCCACGTCAGCAATTACAATGGCACGGCAGCATTTCAAAAGAGTGTCATGTCAGCAATTGCGAGGGCATGCCACTGAAGAGGGCCTTGAGTGAAAGCGCCCTGCGTCTCAAGTATGGTAAAAGGGTCCTTGCCTTCGTTTCAGGGGGTCGCATCAAGGGTCAGCCATTCGCCGCGATGATGGCAGCAAGGGTCAGCCATTCGCCTCGATGATGGCATCAAGGGTCAGCCATTCGCCCTTCGATGATGGCATCAAGTGGTCAGCCATTCGCCGGATGATGGCATCAAGTGCTCAGCCATTCCCTCATGATGACATCAAGGGTCAGCCATTCGCCCTCAAGGATGGGCATCAAGGGTCAGCCATTCGCCCCGATGATGGCATCAAGGGTCAACCATTCTCTCGATGATGGCATCAAGGGTCAGCCATTCGCCTCGATGGTGGCATCAAGGGTCAGCCATTCGCCCCGGATGATGGCATCATGGGGTCAGCCATTCGCCCTGATGATGGCATCAAGGGTCAGCCATTCGCCTCGATGATGGCAGGTATCAAGGGTCAGCCATTCGCCTGATGATGGCATCAAGGGTCAGCCATGCGTCGCCCCAAGGGATGGCATCAAGGGTCAGCCATTCGCCGCGATGATGGCATCAAGGGTCAGCCATTCGCCTCGATGATGGCACTGAGGGTCAGCCATTCGCCATGATGGTACTTCAAGGGTCACCATTCGCCTCGACGATTGCATCAAGGGTCAGCCATTCGTTCCTGATGATGGCATCAAGGGTCAGCCATTCGCCTGATGATGGCATCAAGTGGTCAGCCATCTTCGCCTGAGCAGATGACATCAAGGGTCAGCCATTCGTCTCGATGATGGCATCAAGGGTCAGCCATTCGCCTCGATGATGGCATCAAGGGTCAGCCATTCGCCTCGATTCCTTTTGCTCTTCACATCTCATTGCCAACAGGCACACTGCATAGCATTTCATTAAAAATAGCTTTCTTCTTACATGCTTTTAAGTGTGTGAGAGAAAATCTCTTTTTGGAATGTCTTTTCTAGGCTGATTCACAGCTTCACATGCTTTTTAGGCTGATGCACAACTTCTAAGGCAAAATGTTTTGAGTCTTTTGGGTTGGGTGGGTAGGGAAGGCAAAAGAACAGAGCTGCGGATTCCCACGGGCGGAACTCCTAAATACTGTTGTGTGTAAAGCCTTTAGATCTAACTCAGCTGCTGATTTTGATCTAACGGCTCAGGAAACTCTGATCGATCTACCGGCACAGAAACCTCTAAAATTCCGCAGGCTCCAATTTAACCATTTCTTTTGCTCTTCACATCTCATTGCCATGTAACAGAGATCATTAGGCACACTGCTCCGTGCCAGGCTGCCGCTGCTGCTGCTGTCGCCATCTCGGAGTGGTCCACCCGAAGTACTTCTCCATGTGCTCGTCGGGAACAACTGCCGGGTCAATGTAGGAGTGGACGGCAGAGGACAGCTGAGACCAGCCGCCCAGGAAGCAGCACTTCTCAAGCGCCGCGCCCACAGCCCTGGCACAGGTACCAGCCCCCTTGCGGGTGCTGTGGCCAGAGAAGTGTCCCCCTTCCGGAGGGACACACCCAAGCTTCCCCAATGCCAACTGCACCCAGCCATTAGCTTGCGCCGACTGGAGCTTTCCCTGCTCCCACGGCAGCCTCCAGTAGCTGCCCTGCACCTCCGAGCCCGTCACCGGGCGATGCCCCCAACAGGCATCCCGCACCTGTTGCCAGTGCTGCAGGAGCCGCACAAGCCCCGCCACCCCCGCCGCGGGGATGGTGAGCCTCCTCCTGAGGCGCACGTGCCCCCTGCCTTTCTCCTTGTGGAGAACCACGGAGATGTCCTCACCTGTGATGCTGATGTGTTCCCTGCGCATGGAGACGCCCGTCTCCGGCCGGCCGAAGGTGACGAAGGCAAACACCACGTAGGTGCACGCCCTGAGCAGCTCCGTAGCTGCCTTGCCCACCGGCTCCAGCCCCAGCCCGTGCGCGTGCACTGCCGAGACATGCCTGGCAGGCAGCCAGGTCCGCACCGTCTGCTCCTCACCCGCGGCTTCAGCCGCCTGCACCTGGAGGCGGGCCATGCCCTTCACTGCTCTGGAGATCGCCCGGCCCTTGGCAGGCCCGGGGAACCCCATGTCCTCATGGTAGTTGTTGATGGCGGATAGGTAGGGCTGCATGTTGGACGCCTGCACCGTGCCCTTGTCCAGCATGTGAGCAATGTACAGCCTCACCGTGGCCCCCGTTGCCGGAAGCCACTGTCCGCCCTCCGCCTCACAGAACGCCATGAAGGCCCGAGCCTTCGGCCGGTAGTTGCCCACCGTCTTGCCGCCCAATGCTGCCCCCTGCATCTGCACTGCCAGCTCAGTGAGGGAGCTGTCCCCCAACTCTCCTCTCCAGCGCTCCTGAAGCGCCGCATCCCAGCTAGTCACCTCCTGCACCGCTGCCGGGAGCACCTCATACCTCTCCTTGCTCATGTCCAGGTCCTCCTTGTCACCATCCTCGTAGGCAATGTGGGTTAGGCCGTCCGACCCCGTGTCACCCACGGTGCCGGTGTACCAGGCATCATCCTGGGGCCAATGCACCTTCACCTTGAGGCCACTCGCCAGCCCCGCCTGCGGCGCCTGCCCGGCTGCCCGCCTCCCATCCTGCAGGTAATGGCTCACCGGGAGGCGGAGATGCGGAACATGATGCCGTTCCAGCTTGAGGCCCCGAGCAGCTCGGACCCTCCCAGCCGGCCGGGAGTAAAGAGGTCCCTGCCCCGGGGCAAGATCACCACCTCGTCAGCCATGGCCTCCAGCTGCCGGAACCACATCTGCCCCGGCCAGTAGGGCGCCACCACCGTGGCGGCGCACTTCTCCTCCCGCAGCTTGTGCGCCACCTCGTCGAGGAGGGACCACGGGGGGTTGACCCAATTGACCTCTCCTAGCCAGAAAAAGGCCAAAGAGTCCACGCCCTCGCACCCCGGGTCGTGCCACTGTGCGTAGTAGCGCGGCAGCTGGGCGGAGAGCTCCGAGGCGAAGCGGTCCACGGTGTGCTGGTGCCATTCCCGCTCCGCCCACTGAAACCACCTGCGGTTCAGCCGCCAGTCGTCCAGGTCCCGGTCCCGAGACAAGCGGTCGGCCCACTCATTTGCCTCGCTTCTGATGTACCTCGCCTGGAGCTCGATGTCGTTTAAGTCCAGCAGGATCCACAGGCGCCGCATCCGCCGCATCAGCTCCGGGTTGCGCGATGTGAAGTGCGAGAGCATGGCCAACACCGCCTGGTTGTCGCAGTAGAGGCGCACCACCTTGCCGGTGAGCTCTCTCAGGAAGGATTGCACCGTCTTGTACACAGCCTCCAACTCCAGGTGCGTGATGTGTAGATGCCGTAGCTCGTCGGACCAGAATCCTCTTGCCGCGTGCTTGAGGTTCAGCACCCCGCCCCATGCGAACAGAGACGCGTCGGTGTGCACCTTCGCTCTCGTGGGGCTGCGCCAGATCTTGCGACCGTTCCACCGGCTCTGAGCCGGCAGCCTGAGCCACCACTCGATGTCGCTCCACGCCTGCCGTGTGAGCTTCACCTTCGCGCCCCATCCCCGCCTCGTGGAGAGCACGAAGTGGAGCTCCCTGAGATACAATCTCGCCGGAGGGACTGCCAGATACACAGACTGGCAGAGCCCCGTGAACGCTGCCAGCTTCCGAGCTGGGAGCCACCTCCGCTGTCGCGACGCCTCGCTGAGAAGCGCCTTGGACTGCAGGTGAATCTTCTGCAGCCTCGCCGGTGTCACGCGGAACTGTCCCGCCTTGAGGTCCACCTCGAGCCCGAGGTGCTCCACCAGCTGCGTCGGCTCCCATTGCCCCTTCTTCTCGTTGCGCGACAATCCGAGTCTCACCAAGACCCGAGATGTCAGCTCGCGCGCCCTGAGCGCCTCGATCCTGCTGCTTAGCAGCAACAGGAAGTCGTCCATGTAAGGGAGCACCCGCGCCCCCTGCTGATGCTCCTCGCGGCCGCATCCTCCAGCTCGTCTTCGAACTGCCCAACGTCGTCGCACCTTGCTTCCACTTTGCAGCTTCCGCACCTCCCGCCGATCCTCCGCGGATCTCGGAGAGCGAAGGCACTCCACGAGCACCTTCATGACCTTGACGAAGATTCGTGGCGAGTCGTTCCAGCCGAAGGGAAGGGCGCCGCACTGGAATAACTCCCCCCGCACGTCGAACTGCATGTACTCCTGGAAGGCGGGTCGATCCCCACGACATGGTACCCGTCCTGGAGGTCGAAGCTGATGCACCAGTCGTTCGGCTTGGCGAGCCGACGCAACTTCTTGAGGGTCTCCATCTTGCACCGCGACTTCACGCAATGCGCGTTCAGCCAGCGAAAGTCCATCACAAGACGCCACTTGTTCGTCCCCGGCTTCGGCACCAGGAACACTCGGGATACGTGTCGTCGCCTTCTCGCTCGCACCCATGCGCCCGTTTTGAGACACCTCTCCGTCTCTGCGGACATCCACTCCAGCTGCTGAGGGGTGGCGTCGGCAAGAGACACTCCGTGATCGAAAGGCTTGGGCGCCTTGTCGACCCAACGCATCTTGGCCCCTTTGGTGATCCACTCCATCACCTCGGAGTTCGCGCCAGCTGCGCGCCATGCCCCCCTTCGACTCCGCACCCTTTTCTGTAGGGTGGGCTCTTTCCTTTGGACGCCCCGAGGGGCGGAAGGCGTCCAACCTTTCCGTGATCGGAAAGTTAGGTCTGGGCTTGGGCGCCTCGCCCAAGCCCTGACCCTTTACCTCCCTTGCCGCTGCCGCGGCCACCTTCACCTTTTCCAGCGCCTTTGCCCTTGCCTGCTTGACGGTCACGAAAAGTCGAAACTTTGGCGCTGGCCTTGGCGTGCGTGTTCATCACTGCCTTCGCCTTCGTGGTGTCGAATTCCTTCAACCACTTCGTGAGCACTGAGTCGCTCACCAACCCGTCGCTGCCTGCGTACACCTTCTCCTCGATGAAGGCCAACTTCGCCCGCAACGCCTCAGCTCCGCCGTGCGACGTAGCATCAGACTCCATGCTTGCTCTGAGCTGCAACATGGTGTAACGGTTGCTCAGGAGCGAAAAAACGCCCTTAAACGTGTTGTGCGCTGCGAAAACGCGCTCACTCAATTCCTCCACCGTTGGGGGGTCCTTTTCATCTTGACACCAGTCCAGGGTCACCTCGGAAAACGCAATCGCATCGTGCATGTACGACAGCGCAGGGGCAAGCACCAACTGCTCGTAACGCATGGACGAGTTGGTGCGTTTGGAGAGGGCGTCGTAGGTCTTGTCGTTGTACAAGTCGTACATCTGCGGCATGTCCGTCTCCAGTGTTGCAGGTCTCGCAGGGAACGGATTCCCTTCAACGTGTGGAACATACGGGAGCTTTTTTAATGCCTCCAACTCCGCGTCTCCGCTCTGAGCGGAACCACCATCCTGCGAAGCGGCTTTCGCTGCCGCCTCCTCCGCGACTTCAACTCTCGCTGCGAGAGTCTCCATCTGCTTCATCATGAGCTTCATCATTTCGCCCTGTTGCTCCAACAGGACTTCCATCCCGGACTTCGCAGCCGGTTGTCCAGCCGCGCCGGCATTGTTCTCCGACGCGCTTTGCTCACCTTCTTGATCGTTCGTTGTAGTAAGTCGTCAAGGGTTTAAACTTCCGCAGTAACCTTAAAATGTGGGGTAAAATTTTTGCAGTGTGCCGCACTAAGAATTTCTCCGCGAGGAAAAATTTCTTGTGAAGTTCTTTTGCGAAGGCAAAAGAACAGAGCTGCGGATTCCCACGGGCGGAACTCCTAAATACTGTCGTGTGTAAAGCCTTTAGATCTAACTCAGCTGCTGATTTGATCTAACGGCTCAGGAAACTCTAATCGATCTACCGGCACAGAAACCTCTAAAATTCCGCAGGCTCCAATTTAACCAGAATGGCTTAGGAGCAGCGGGTGCTTGGGTCAAGGATGAAGAGGGGTATGCATATGCTCCATATGGGTTGCCGGTTGGGTAACAATTCAACACAAGCCACACAAGCCACCATCGGGTAACAGTCAACATATGAGCTGTAGCTGATACGTGCATGATTTGTGAGTTGGTTTTGGCATTTTAGGTACCGTTAACACCTGTGATCGGGCCAGATGTTCCTGATCTTTCCTGACATCTGAAGGGGCAGGAGGGGCATAGATGTTCCTGATCTTTCCTGACATCTGAAGGGGCAGGAGGGGGGAGATGTTCCTGCTGTTTCATGACATCTGAAGGTGGAGGGGCGAGGCGTTCCTGATCTTTCCTGACATCTGAAGGGGCAGGAGAGGCGTAGATGTTCCCATGTTTCATGACATCTGAAGGGGCAGGAGGGGCGTAGATGTTCCTGCTGTTTCATGACATCTGAAGGGGCAGGAGAATCGTAGGTGTTCCTGTTGTTCCACGACATCATGCTGCTTTACCCGGGAGGCCGCATGGTGTACTTTGGGCCTGCACACCTCGCTGCGGCCTACTTCGAGAATCTCGGGTTTGTGCCTGGGGCCGGCGATAATCCGGCAGACTTTTTCCTAGACATCATCGCCGGCATGGTGCCCAAGCCAGGCGACGAGGACTTTGAACCGGCCGAGCTCTGCGACATGTGGGGCAGGTGCGGCCCTCTGCTCCCGACGCTGGATCTCCTCCCGCTCGCTCTGCATTTCGCCCATTGCTTTGCTCTGTGTGCTCCAGACTCCATTTTCCCACCACTGGGCTTCGAAGCCTGCTGGGCGTGCAGCCGGGCCCAGGCCAGGGCCATAGACTGGGCCCAGCCCTTATCAGATAGAGCCACCTTTATATTTGAAACGCTTACCCTATCAAGCTCCCGTTCTGTCTCTCCATCACCGCTTTTACCGCCTCTCCCAGTGGGAAATTCCCCTGCCCAGTGAGTCTTGTTACCAGTGTGCCTTTCTTGTACACGTACAAGCACCTAGACTTGCATCGCCTCGTAGGATGATCCTCGTCTCTTCTAGGGTTCCATCCACGGTTGAAGTTGAATACCGGTCCCATGGCTCTGCCTCACTTTGATCCTTCCGTGCCGCTGATCCCACTTCTGCCTCCGACCCTCTGCTGCGGGGTGGGCATGGCTCGGTGGGGCCTCCGCCAGGAGTGTGAAGGGCGTGAGCAAGCTGCACCGTACGAATAGCTTTGGCACGCGCTTGGCGCGATTTTTAGACGAATCGGAGGCACCAGAGAGCCCCGCAACAGAGGAACAGCCGCGCGGAAAGCGACCTTCTGTCGTGGGGATAATGCACCAGAAGAAGCCTCAAGAGCGACGGCGCCGAAGCATCATTTCCGTGCTGGAGTGGAGCACTTCCGGCGGCACGCCGGCGCAGGATGCCGGTGGCGTTGATGCAGGCGAGGACGGAATCCTAAATGGAGAAGACGGCACCCCTGATGGTAGCTCGCTAATGGGGAGCGCCTCTGTCAAAACGGAGGGCGACAGCCGCTCGATAGGTGCCCTCGCTGATGACGAAAACCCGATTCTGCTACAGGTGCTCGAGCGGTTCGCTATGTGGTTCAAGAAAACGGTCACACGCGCCGATGGGTCCGTAACTTCCCTCCAGAACTGTCTCCCTTCTAGGCTCCCAGCCTCACGCAGACCGTCCGATCCTGTGATACGTATGACGCATCCTTCAAGAGGTCCCACCTGGCAGTCAGAGCAACTTTCCATCAATGAGAATGACAAGGGCATGGCTGGTTGTCATCAATGAGAATAACGGCGGCGTGGCTGCTTGTCATTCATGAGAATGACAAGGGCATGGCTGCTTGTCATTCATGAGAATGACAAGTGCATGGCTGCTTGTCATTTCATTTTATTTCTTGCTGTGAGCATAAGGGGCATTCCGCGGTCAATGCGAATGGCAGTTGAATCGCGGTCGCAAGGAATATAGGCTGTATCACAACGCATTTGTGTGTGCACAAGGGGGCGGGGAGGGGCTGCCTTGGCGTCGCCAATGACACAAGTCCTTGGGCCCCTCCCTGCCCTTTTGTGCACGCACACATCAGTTATGTTACATGAATACGCCCTCGTGGAAGGAGGTGCGGGCATCAGGACCCTGCGATGCGGGAGCGCCTCAACTCCTGGTCAGCGCAGCGCAGCGACAGGGCGGAGAGGTCGGTAGGGAGCTCGGATGCAAGCTTGAGGCCGGCGCAGTGTCTGGGATGCGGGAGGGCCGGCATACTGTCCAGGTGCCTTTCCCATAAGGATGTGGAGCCCGTGTTTATAGCAATGGGCATCGCTACCACCACGTGAGGTTCCCTCCTTGGCCCCATAAGTGCAGGAAGGATTCGGAGAGTGAGGAGGGCTATCAGGGGATGGGCGCACGGCGGCCATCCACACCGTCTGCGGGTGAATGCGGCCAACTCCGAAGCTTGTATCCAGATGGAGATTTGGTGAAATGCCACACCGTTGATTGCTGTTTGCGTGTGACAGACGGCCTTCTGTTGCGCACAGATACCATTGCAGTAAGCACAGTCGGCGCACGCTGCTCGGCTCTCTTCAGCCTTCTCGGAGCCATCCATCCGAAGTGATGGGCCGTTGCACTCTCCTGCTCGGCTGCGGGGCCGATGTAGGCGTGTACAGCTGTGGAGAGATATTACAGCACTTCTAGGTGGCGCGCTGTCTCCATGACGATTTGCCGCTGCACGTAACCGCACAGTGTCTATTTTTGCGTGTCTTTCGCGTGCACCGGGCTAGGACCTGTCCCCCAACAGGGAGGCAGCCAAGTCTTCTGCGCCAGCCTTGCTCAATAGCAGGCCGAATCCTGTTCTCATCGTCTACGGCATCCACCCGCCAGTAGCTGACAACGCCGTTTAGAAATCGACGCTGCTATATTTCGGCTTGCATTGCGATTGGTCACCGGCACTTCTAACAGCTCTGCTGGAGCTGCTGGAGCATGCAGCGCCGCGGACGAGGCATTCAGCTGGGGAGGCCAGAGCTGACTGTGGAGATCTGGCCTGCGGAATGGGGAGCAGGCAGGAGCTCAAGGAAAAGTTCGCAGAGGTCGACGTCGATGGTGATGGGACCATCAACCAGGAGGAGTTTCTTGAGGTCGGCCCTGCTCTGGGAGGTGTCTCTAGAGGCGCACCCTGACCCAAGGGGCAGTTCTCGTGCCGGAGCTTGACTTGGCAGGAGCTTCAAGATGTGGAGAGCCTCTAGATGTGGAATGTAACCAGGGGGTGGTTTCTGGCGGCGGGCGCTGACCCGGAAGGAATTCCATCCAGGCGGGCCAGCTCGCAGACTTCGGTGAGAGGAGCTGTGTTGAGAGGCGTTGGATCATGGGCACCACCTCGTGCAAGATGCGTATGCCGATTTGGTTGTATGTGTGCACCTTAGGTCATGATGTCACAACTAAAGGCGATGATCTTTGCGAATGCGCCCACTCAGGCGAGCGCTTTCTATCCGGCACACCTGCCCCTGCAGACTTCTTGAAGTTGCCGTGCTGTCTCTCACTGCTTTATTAGGCTTGAACTTGAAGGGAACGGTGTGGGACCGTCGATATGTTTTGGAGGGCGGCCCGAGAGCTTGGGAGCTTGTGGGAGGCGCGGCATGCCTCGGCTGTTTGCTGTCTGCTCTTAGATGGTCTAGCTCCCGAGATTGCTGCTGCTCAGGACGTTTACCCTGAGCTGGCGACTCGGGAGCCGTTAGATCCTTCTGATACCGCAGAGCATTGCACAGGACCCGAGCCTCCACCACGAGCCTTCCCCGAGAGCACCGGAGACCAGGCGCAATGGGCTAACAAAGCATCTTTACCCCAGTTTGACCCATCTTCTATCATTGAAGCGGCAGTCTTCAAACAGTGGCGTCCAAGAAGAGATACTCCCGAATCGCATTATGCGCCGTGAGCTCCCCATCCCCCTCCTCCCCTCCCCCTCTCCGCTGCCCCTCCGCATCCCGTCCCTTTGCTTTCTACCCCGTGATCAGTTTTCAGCCCTGCCTCGTCATTCCCGGGGCAAGACCGTCCTGCCCTCTGCAGTGGCTCGTCTCGGCATCCCAGGGATTTTTCTATCAAAACGTCTGCGTCTGCCATGCCTGCCATGCCTGTCATACGTGTCATACTGCTATCTCCAGGACGCGTCCGCTTCATGGTTCACTTTTCAACTTTGAAGTGGCCTGACCATGCCATCAGACATCGCCCAGTGCAGACGTTAAGGCGCGCCATGCTAGAATGCCATCAGACATCGCCCAGTGCAGAAGTTAAGGCGCGCCATGCTAGAATGCCATCAGACATCGCCCAGTGCAGAAGTTAAGGCGCGCCATGCTAGAATGCAGCGAGCAAAGTCACTGCACCGCTTCTGGCTCCAACTCTGGTAGACCTCCCGCGTGGCTTCAAGCTGGGCGCCCAAGAGCCACCACTGTCCAGCGGCCAGGGGATCCGCGGACTTTAAGGTTCCACCCCGAGTGCAAAGAGGCAACTGCAAGCCTTCGTCCTCACCCCCCGCCCGCCCCCGTGCCCTACCCCGCAGGCATCGACCAGCAGTTCTGGGTCCTGCTGACCCGCGCGGCCGTGCAGAAGTTCCGCAGCTATAACGCGGTGCTCGGGAACTGCGCGACGCTCTGCGTGTGTGGCCTGCTTGTGGGGATGCTTCTCGGGGCGGACCACCAGCCCTTCGACCCTGGGGACGTCCAGCTGGCCCTCACGATGACCATGGTGCTCACCGTGGTGGGCACACTCTCAGCGGTGTCCTCCCTCAAGCTCTTCAGCACAGACACGGTACACCTTCACAGCATCCGCCCGGGCTTCCCGGTGCCACCCTTTTATGCTTCTTGGCCGCCGAGCGCAACGGCCACAGCGGCCGACTGCCGAGCATTCCTCGCTCCTCTAGTTACTTTCTTTCGACATGCCTTCTGCTGACCTCCTCCTTGTCGACATCCCTCATCTCGAGCCCCTCCTCTTCCCGTTGAACTACCCCCGTTTACCTCCTGCCTACAGCCGCGCTGTGTTCGGTCGCACTGGTGGCAACCGTTGGTCTCTGGCTCCCCGCCTGCTGTCACCCCTTGGGACCCCCGCCTGCTGTCACCCCCCGGGGGCCCTTCACTCTGCGTAACCTTATGCCGTGCCTCCCCGCCCACTAGCGACCCGCCTCCTCACAGCCACCACCGCTGTATCGCCATCAGCACCAGAATCCACCCCCTTGTCTGCAGAGTGAGTTTGGAACCTGTCTCTCTGGCATTCCGTTCCCGTAATCCAACATCCTGGGGCAGGGCCGGGGATGATCTGACGGCCTGTGGCAAAGACATGGTGGTTGATTCCGCGGGAGCATGTCGCGATCTGACGGCTGAGGGCGGGAACTCAGGTGATGTTTCTGCGGGAGCACGACGCGGGCGTGTCGGTGACGGCATATTTTGCCAGCAAGTGCCTGTTTGACATCTTGGAGAACGTTTGGCAGCCCAGCTTCTTCCTGGGGGTGTGCTACCTGCTCATCGTGCCTCGGCAGTCGATCCTGCGGATGGGCATCTCCCTCGCGATGTGCAGCTTTGCTGCCAGCGGGATCGGCATCCTGGCAAGAATCCCTCCCACCTCCATCCCCTGCATCCTCTTGATCTTTGAGCTCGAGCTATCTCTCCTCATTGGTGGTGAAAGCCTCACCTCCGCACAGCGTCTATCGACACCTTCGCGAGGCCCCCACTACAGTGCAACCTACACGAATCCTCGCTCTCTTCACTGTATTCTTCCCTCGTTTCGGGGGAAAGCTGCATAGAGCGCAGGAGAAGCATTGTGACGCACTGCCGATGAAATGGGGGCAGAATCTGGTGCAGAGTGCCTGGAGAGGGGGTGGCATACATCGACACAGGTGAGTGTGTCGGTGAAGAAGGACAACATGACTACCTTAGCTCTGCTGATTGGCTTGATCATCGGCATCTTCATGAGTGGCATGATCGCCGTCAAGTACTCGGAAATCAAGGACACCAACTACGCCTGGCTGTGGACTTTATCCTACTCACGGTGAGTTGCTGGCTGCCTCGTGGTACCCCGGATTCTCGATCAAGCCTCTGGCGGCGGGTGATAAGAAACCAGGCGGTCTGCGTCGTGTTGTTTGTTTATCAGCGGCTGGCGTGGCAGGTGGCTCGATGTGGGGGTCTCCAGAAGGGCTGTGATGCAAACACGATTTGGGTGTGTCCGGGACTCCTGTTTGGTTACTGGGATCCTGGCATCTCGTTGTTGACAGGGACAGCCCCTGATTGGAAATGCGGGATTGGGAGCTGCTATCCCCGTGGTTCTTTTATCGCGGGAAATGCCTCTTGAAGCACGGAGCACACTGATCTGTATTGTTTGCAAGGAGAGGCCGGGCGGGGAGGCAGCCGCCCTCTGTGTCCTCCCTTGATCTCCGCAGGGAGCGCCTCGGTGCCCGCTACTGGTTTATGCTTTCGGGCATCTTCCATTGTCCGTCCATTGGTTTGCATTCATCGACTAACAGGTTCCATTCATCCACTGCGAAGCCACCGGGGGGCATGCCGGCAGGAGTCACTCACTTCGATACCCGGGAACCAACATGCAGAGTTGTGTGAGGTTGCACAATCTCGCATGTTTGGCAGTGATGAGTGTCATCCATCCATCCATCCATCCATCCATCCATCCATCCATCCATCCATCCATCCATCCATGCGGCTTTGCATTTATTTTGAGGTATAGGTGTCGGTGATATCCTGTCACGGCCTCGCCTTGTTCGTGCGAGCGAGGCACAAAAAGCGCCCCGGGTCGGGTAGATTCCATTTGTCTGATGCACAGCTGTAAAGTTCCTGAACGCTTCTCACATCCCCCGGGATCGTGGCGGGCCGGCTATTGCCGGCCTCATGCCGTGCAGTGCGTCTGGGAGGCAGGGGTGGAACTCCCCTTCGGACGTGCAAACAGGTGCAGGCGAGGGACCACAGGTTTAGTTGCTGTACGGGCGCGGGTGGTGGAATGGAGGGGCAGAGGTAATTCTCGACATTCCGTTGTGAGTATGTCTTAGGGCATAGCACGTTTGGGAGCAAGTGGCAGGTGGGCGGGCGAAGCGCTGCTGGTGGGCGAGCTTGAGGCGGCCTATGAGGAACATTATCAGTTGCTGCTTGTTGAGGTGAGGCCACATTCCGCTCGGCCCTCCAAGTGGAAATGCCTTGCAGAAGGGTCCCTGGTGGGATAACCATGCAGGGGGGCACGAGGGGGGGCACTTGGCGGAAGCATCCTCTTGTCATCACTTCTCCCGCCTCCTGCTACGGTGCCAAAGCCCTAGCGGGCGATGACCCTAGCTGGCGATGACCCTAGTGGGCGATGACCCGAGCGGGCGATGACCCTAGCTGGCGATGACCCTAGTGGGCGATGACCCGAGCGGGCGATGACCCTAGCGGGCGATGACTACGCTTCGTCCTGTTGCTGGCATCTGCGTGTCAGCGCGCCAGATGCTCGGTGGGTGGAGATAAGCATCCTGCGGATGGCGTGCACGGATGCAGGAAAAAATCTTCGAGTACGGATTCTTTCCAATGTACGAGTCAGAGTCGAGCTGGCGTGAGGTGCACGCAACTTCGGAGGTGCAGCAGGCAGAGTGGGACGACTATCTCGACGCCTTCCTCCTTAGATCCTGGTGCTGGCTCGCCGCTCTAGGTATACGGCCCATTATGTTTGTCCCCGCCAATGTCCATATGCCGCCGTGTACTGCGTCTGGGGCTCTAGAAGCACCCCCACTTGTAGGAGTCGGGCAATGCCCCTCCACCTATGCCCCTCAAGCGCCATCCAGTGTGCCTCAGTGACCGGGGCGGAACATCAAGACTTGGCGAAGGGTCAGGTGCGTATAGAAAGGCAGAGGAGGGAGCTGTGGATGCAACAAGAGCTGCTGTCAAGCTCGCAGTGAGGATGGGCCGTGGCACATGTGCGGCCGTCTGCTTGTGTGGGCACACCTGCTCGGTGATCTCGATGGGGATCCGTCGTGTTTGTATCGCCGACCCTCGCGATTTCAAGGCGGTGAACGAAGCAGGTTGCTGTAGAGTACGGTCGATGCTGCATGCATTTGATATTCCTCTGACCGTGTGAGTGATGAGAGTCTCGTTGAGCTTGCTCTCCAGAAACCCTGGAAACCCTATTCCAAAAGGGCAGATTCCGGGTGTTCCTCTGTGTGGAATAGTAGCTTCGCTCAGGAGTGGAAATGATAGAAGGCGGGGAGCGGGGGAATCCTTGGACAGGGGTGCTGAAGCGACTGCTGGCGCTCGCGGTGCTCGGCATGTACCCTATCTTCAAGAGTCGTGTGTTCACCTGGCGGCATCGGATCAAGGAGTTGGCTCTGACTGCATTCCATCGCGCGCTAAGTGGCGAGTCAAGGAACGGCGACGCAGCAGATGCGGACAGACTTCGCAGACCGAGTATCTTTGCGAATTTGGTGGGTCCTGTCTGGCTGCTCACATGCTGACATGCCGGCATCCTGCTGCGCCCTGCCCATCTGCTCCGTTGCCAACGCATGTGCACCGCCGCGGAATTTTTCATGGCAGTCGATGGGTGTGAAACCTGGCGTCCCAGCAATAGGATTTATGGTGAAGTTGCTCGTTCCCTTGAGGCCACCATGATGCATGCAGCAAGTGCTGACTTGCATCAGACTTCAAGCCTCCCCGTGTTCAGGGTGAAAAGCCAAATGATCCCACAATTTCCCCAGTTGTGATTTTGTCACGCTCCATGCACGGCTGATTTTCTGCGTGTCGAGAAGGGCTTCCATTCGCACATGGTGCTCGGTTGCACGCTTCCCATCTCGCTCTTCGCTTTCCATCTCGCCCTTCGCTTCCCAGCTTCCCATCTCGCTCTTCGCTTCCCATCCTCACAACTTGGCGCCTCCAGCCGCCGCCCTCTCGGACACCCTCTTAGGCTCCCGCGTGCAAGGTGCTGGCACCACTCATGCGAGCCGCACTCCTTGGACCGTGCGCATCGGATTCGAAGAGCGCCCGTTACTTGAGAGGCACGTGCCCCTCATTTATGTGCGCTGATTGTGGTGCGCTGATTTCTCATTGATAATCTGCAGCACTGTTTAGGCAGGCATTGGCTGCAGCATTCACACGCGTTGCCATTCAGACTGCTGGAGTCGAAGGTGGGGGAACGGGACACATTTCAGTCACAACAACAGGAGGAAGAGGAAGAGGAGGAGGAGGAGGAGGAGGAGAGGCACATGAAGGTAGTGTTGACTAGGCCAAACACCATCTTCACCGATGCACGGTCGCGGTCTATACAAGTGTGATTGGGTGCTTTCTGATCGTGCGTCTTTTGCTCAAATGAGAGGGCTGCGTGGCTCGGACCTTAAGTCGTCCCAGGCTCGAATGCAGATAGTGTTTCCGTGAGTTTCACGTGCCAGGCCGCATCATGCCCGAGGTGCAAGTGTCAATTGCGTTTATGTGAGCTTGTTGTGCCGTGTCTGAGCATGTCCCAGGGTCGAGCTGCCCCTCCGTGCCGGCAGCTGGACATTGTGGCCGGTATGATCGACCTGTGGGATTAGTCCCAACAAGATCGAGCCTCCTTCCAGCTGTTATGGAGCAGCCTAGGGGCAGCGGGGGCAGCTGGAACGGTGCCTAAGGACCGTGGTTGGTCCCGGCTTTTGGTTGTCTCGTCTGCGAATGACAAAGAAGGAGGGCCGGACAGGATCTCTTTATGGACGGCTTTACTACGTCGGCGTATTCAACAGAGCAGGTGAGCAGGGAGGAGAACATCGCTCGTGACCTAAGTGCACATGATACTTCATCAGTGGGTGGTATGATTGATGGCACTGATACCCCTTCGCGATTTGTGGATGGCATTATCACTCGGCCAACATATCCCGAGCCCCGACAAGTTGATCCAAAGTGGGCACGCGTGAACCCACTCTTCGATCATGAACACCAATCACCGAAAGTTTTGGAGGTGCAGGCCCGGCCATGGGCCTCCCTTTTATGAGGCGCCAATCAAAGCGCTACCAGCAGTCGTGGGTGCTGATAAAGGTCTTGTGGAGGGGCACATGCCGTCCGGAGGGATAATTGACAACACACGCTTTGATGAAACTGAAAGCCACACCATAAGCTGCATGTTGTCTTCCAACTGGAAAATGGACATTCTGCATGTTCCATGGCAAACAAGCATGTCGGTACCACATTGGGATTGAAAATAGGAATCCCTTTCTTAGACGCAGCCATACATGCAGGAGATTTTGTTCTCCTTGAACATCTGACCTTTCTTAGACGTAGCCATACATGCAGGAGATTTTGTTCTCCTTGCACGTCTGACAGATGTGGGGCTCTATTGTCTTTGCTGTGGCTGCTCTAGCCATTTTTAATACGTGCAATTATGCGGTGAAATCAAGATTTGGTCCATGGAATGCATTGCATGCAAATGATAGCGTTGCGCAGTAGGATGGCGGGAATTGACCTTTTGGGGAAGAGGATGTTGCAGCATGATGCGGGCGCTAGCGATAATATGACGGGGACTCCAACATCGCGTAAACAGAGTATAGCGATGGTGTACAACTTGGAAATGGTATGAAGTGCGTGATAACATAGAATATAGATAACACATACCAGGCTAGTCGATTTAAAGATCTCCACTAGGTCGTGACACCCGACCGATTCCCTTCGATCTTCACTTGCAAGTGGTGTGGCGCGGCGCGGCGGCGACTGTGACGATGGCATGACGTTTCGTTTTCAAAAATTGCGATTTTCGAACACCGTCAATCGTCCCATCAGAATTATTCTGAACATCGCATCTTGCCATGCCATCCACCATGCCGTAACGTCGGGGTGGCGTCGCGGCACATGTGCGCGAATGTAGTGGCAATGTCTTCGTTATCGCTTGGCCGTCATCAGGACGAGAATTTGTCGGTGTCGCCCGTTGGGATTCGGCTTTTTATTAGTTAAGTAAGTAAGTAATTTGCCCTGGTCCGTCCTTATAAAGAGCAGGGGTATATGAAACGGTATCTAGATGCAAATTTTAAGTTTGGTGTCAAAATAGAAAATGACAAATCTGGGGAAAGGAATTTTTTAGCAGTTTCCCTAGATTTGTTATTTTTCATTAAAAAAATCTGACATCTCTTAGGTTATTGGAAATTAGCCTACATATTTAGGATTTTTCACCAGATTTTTCTCAAATAATTTTTACAGAATTTTACAATACTTGAAGAAATAAGGGCGAGAGGAGAAATTTCGCCGTCCGAAGATTCGGAACCCGGTCTTTTTTGTCGCATGCATGGTCATTTATGTCGCTGTCGCAAGAAATCTTTCTGTCGCACGTCAAAAATTCCGAATCTTCTGAAAAAACCGAAACGGGCAGTCGTTCCCTTAAAGGGACGATGCAAGATTTCACAAGAAAAGGTTGGGGGACGAAATGACATCGTCATCGGAACACTGTCAAAACTGCTCAAAAATTTTCCACATCACAAATTTTGATGTTCAGCGTCGTCACTCGCCTTTGGAAGATACACCATCCCCCCATCGACTATTTTTCGACCGCACGATCGAATCGTCGACCGAACGATCGGACAGTCAGATGACAGATGCTTGAAGAAGGGCATCTTCAAGTTGTCGCAAGGATCTTGAATACAACACAATCCTACATCAACTAATTTTCGACCGATCGATCGAATTGTCGACCGAACGATCGGACTGTCCGATCTCGCGTGCTAACGGATACGTTTCCGCAGACAAGATCTTGAAATTGTCGCAGCGATCTTGAATATACTCCAATCCTACATCAACTAATTTTTGACCGATCGATTGAATCGTCGACTGAACGATCGGACTGTCGGGTTTCGCGTGCTAACGGATACGTTCCGTAGATAAGATCTTGAAATTGTCGCAGCGATCTTGAATATACTCCAATCCTACATCAACTAATTTTCGACCGATCGATCGAATCGTCGACCGAACGATCGGACTGTCGGATCTCGCGTGCTAACGGATACGGTTCCGAAGACAAGAGCTTTAAGTTGTCACAGCGATCTTGAATACAACACAATCCTCCATCAACTAATTTTCGACCGATCGATCGGACCGTCGACCGACCGCCCGATCAGTTAAAACACAGAAATCCGCTCGATCGATCAGAAATCCGCATTGGAAATCGAATCTTGGGGTTGTCACAAGAAGTGTCGCATAGTCGCAAGACTGTCGCAAGGATCTAGAATGTAGAAGATCCACTCGGGATACGATACTCACTCGATCCTCGTAGGTCACATCTTGAACAACTACAGTATCCTTAAGCGGCCGACAACCCGTTATTCCGAGGCGCCGACAACCACGAACCGACCTGCGTATTGCTGTTTTCTGTTTTTTTGTTTGACTGTATTAGTTTCTGAATAGCGCACTGTTTCCTGAAGTCCTGTCTGCTCCGTTTTTTTGTGTACTTTCGTTGTTTCTACGCTGGGATTGCGCGCTTCCGATCTCCAACGCTCATGCTCTGAGCGCGATGTGCTTTTTGCAGGATCTCGTGCGGTAAGCGACGGCGACTGAAGTCCTGGCTGCTGGCTCCCTTTTAATATTTTGTTTTGACTTTGGTATTGCGTCAATTCCTTCGGGAATTTTGCAAGCCGACTCCCATTTCTGCACTTTAGCGTGCAGTCGCTTACAGCAATTCGTGCGTTGTCGGCGACTGGCGCACTGTCTCCCTTTCCGAACTTCGTTCGTTTTTGTGGAGGGAGTGCTTGGAGCCCGTTGGGCATCTTGCCCGTCGGGTTGTGTAGGAGTCTCCACTCTTGCTCTTCTCTTATTTACGGTTTCGGACTTATACTATTCTACACTTATTAAACGACCACACGAGGTATGATTTCGATACTACGGCGGTCAACTATCCGGAATATGATTTCGATATTCACTTCAAGTTATGCTTTCAATGTATGCTTTCAATACAATTATACAGCTGATACGGCTCTTTACTTTTACGTTACTTTTCTCAGTTTCTCATCTCCGAAACTGGTTACACTTAGAGTTCTTATGCATTCAGGAACTCTCTCCATAACTCAACTGTACTGAGTACTCCGTACAACAGGCTAGGCACCTCACATCAACATCATTCTGATCGGTCCTACTGTACTCCGTACTGAGTACTCTTGCGTTTTGTACTTAGCCGTTTTTCTTGCTCTTGTGCTTGCCTCCTAGCACAACTCCCCCCCCCTTAGGGAAGGTCACGTCCACGCTGACCACGTCGGACCAGTAAAGTTTTTATACAGATCTTCTACTGTTGCTCAGGATGATTATACAGGTCTCAGCCGCCTGTTGTCTGGGATGACATTACACTTCCCAAGACACACCGCAATAAGGAGATCAACCTCTTAAGCACAAGGGTCGGCCTCTCACCGGTCTGCCATCTGCACTACCAGGCTCCCCCAAGGCTCGAGGTCTCACATCCATTACCACGCTCAAGGTTTTAAACCTTCCAACACGGTACACTTACAGGGGATGACAATAGGTTTGCCAATTACCTGACAGTTCTCGGGATGCCGGCCCGGAGGAAAGGTTTTAAACCTTCACCGCCTCCTCGGAGTGCGTAGAGCTTTTACCCAGATCTCCAACTGCTGCCCGGTCGTGCCAGGTCCGGAGCCAATGCTCTCGTGAAATGGATTATACAGATTTCCACCTGTTGCCTGGTCGTACCGAGGCTAGAGCCACTGCTCGGTTGGATAGATTATCCAGGTTCTCACCTGCGGCCTGGTCATACCGAGGCTTGGAGCCACTGCTCAAATGGATTATACAGATTTCCACCTGTTGCCTGGCTGTGCCGAGGCTAGAGCCACTGCTCAAATGGATTATACAGATTTCCACCTGTTGCCTGGCTGTGCCGAGGCTAGAGCCACTGCTCTCTCGGATGGATTACCCAGGTTCTCACCTGCTGCCTGGTCTCGCCAAGGCTGGAGCCACCGCTCTTCCCGACGCTCCTCAACGCTCTCAATCGCTAAGACCACTCGCGTCAGATTCCCATCCGCCCTCAGGTATAATCGTCACTTCAGCTCGTACTCCCGCTAACGCTATCGGTTCCGGCTCAAACTCGGGCGGGTCACTTTCAACAACAACTGACTGGACTAAAACGCTCATCTCGCTCAGATCCTCCCTGACAAGCAGTTCAGACAGGAACGCATGCACCTCTTCATGTAGGGTCAGGTTGTGGAAAAGCTGTTTTAACAGTGCCGACGGAATCCCATACAAATTCTCTCGCGCTCCCATGCCCTTTGCGAACACACCCCCGGCTCTCTTCGCGCGCCCTCCTTGCGCTACCTTCTCGTGCCTACCGTACTGCCGGAAGAACTCGCAAGGCGTGTCGGAATCGCACACTCGCAAGGGTGTGCGCAACGGAACGTTGGTCCAGATGTGCGTGGGCTTCCTGTATGCACTCCCGTATTTACAGTACGTGACAAGGTGCGGAGCTGGTAGATTGCTCATGCATCGACGCGTGTGCAAACCGTGGGGCTCTCTTCCCTTCGGATTCTCAATGAAGTATGCTTCGGGCCTCAAGTACCGGATGATCTCCAATGTCCTACGAACTCGCCTGTCCGCGGCGCGCAAATCTCGGATGCCTACCGTCTTCGCCTGGCTGTACTCTGTACAAGGTGGGCTAGCCCAGACTACGTCGAAGTGTCCTGGTCTGAACTGTCGGTAGTCCCATCGCATGATATCCTCGCAATGTGTGGGGCCCCACTTGGGCTGAATGTCTACGGCAACTACTTCGCTGTTGGGAAATTGCTTAGTGAACTGCCTCTCGACTGACCCGGTCCCACAAAACAATACGAGAATCTTAGACTGGCCGACTGGTTCCTTCTCAAGTGCGGCGGCTCCGTTGACTGGCGGCAGGGTGCTCTGAGCAGATACTCTCGCGAAAGTTCCTACTTCCTCATCAAACCTCTCCTCTGGCACCCATGGCATTGCCCCGTCTACCTTGAGCTCCTCCGAGAGCGTGGTCCATACCGCTCCTGCGGACTCGTCGCGCCTCTTGCGGACCCTAAGCTTCTCTCGCTCCACTCTCTTAGCCTCGATCCTCTCAAACTCCAACAACGCCCGGTTGGGAACGCCGGGCCTGCCGGCTCCGTCCCACTCCAGATCCTCTCGGGTCTTCCACTCGTTCTCACTGCGGGGCATTCCTGTCCACTTGACCAGGTACTCCGTCCATCTCCTACCCTGACGCTGGCGCGTGCGCGAACGCTCCACCCTCTCGACGTGGGTTTCCTTGCGCCCGCTGACGTCCAACGGAGGAGGGGGGATCTCCTTAGCTCTCTCAACAAAGCGGCTGCTCGACTCTACCGGCGAAAGCCGGTCCACGGTAAACACATCATGCACTTTCCACTGCTTAGGCGTCTGCAACCTATAGGCCGACGGTGCGCCTCTATCGCTCGCGGGAAGGGCCATCTGCCTGTCGCTGTGAAAGACTTCCAGCACCCGAAGGGGCCCGAGGCGCTTCTTAAGCAATTTCTTGTGCAACCCGCGGTCGCCCGGCTGGGTGAGGTACGTGGCGTCCACCCAAACCTCATCGCCTACTGCGTAACTCCTGGACTTGTGACGCGCGTCGTACTGGGCGATCTGCTGCTGCTGAGCTAAGAGCAACTTTTCCCTAGCGAGCTGCAACTGGCGAACAAATTGGCGGGCTGTCTCGTGGGCTGTACCCTTTTTTACTGCTGCGCCCCTCCCCCCCTTAGCTCGGCCTCTCCGTGATGCAAGTGCTGCCTCCACGAAGAAGTCCAGCTGAGAGGCCGGAGCGTGACCGTACGTCAGTTCAAAAGGGGTGAAGCCCGTGACGGCGGAACGAGAGTCATTAATGGCGTACTCGACCGGGGTACACCACAAATCCCAATCGTGCTGGTTGGCGTCGACATACGCGCGCAGCATGCGTTCGACCGTGTGGTTTGTGTGCTCTGCCTGCCCATCACCTTGTGGGTGGTACGGCGTAGTGGAGGCAACCTGGACTCCCATCAACCGATGTAGCTCGAGATGCATCTCATCCCTGAAGCGGGAGTCCCGATCGCAGACGATCTTCATGGGAGCGCCGTGCAAACGCCACACTTGGTCGAAATACATGCGCGCGACCTGTGCAGCCGAGCTGTCAGCGTAAAGCATGGGGACTACGTGCACCATCTTGGACAGCTTGTCCGTGAAGGTAGCAAACGCGTCGTACCCTCGCTCTGTGCGAGGCAGCCCAGTGACGAAGTCGATGCTAACCACTTGCCACAGTCTTACTGGGACTTGCAGGGGGTTAAGCTGACCGTCTGGGTACCCGTTGCGTGGCCGGGTCTGTTGGCACACGACGCAGGATTTGCACCAGTCGGTGACATCCTTGCTCATGCGTGGCCACCAAAAACGACGGGATACCCTGTCCAGTGTCTTATCCCTTCCTGTGTGCCCTGCTGCAGGGGACTCGTGTGCTTCGCGCATCACCAGCTCTCTGAGAGGGGAATCCTGAGCTAGCACTAGCTGATACCGCCCTTCCGCCACTCGCCATATCATGTCGTCCACCATGCGGAATGTATCTGTCCTCTGATGTGGGGCTGCGATCAGTTCTTCCTTCAACGAGCTGAGGTACGGGCTGCGTTCGTATTCCGCTTGCAAGGCGCGGACGAACTCATCAGCCTTCAGTGGTCCTGATGCTGCCCTGGCCTTTGCTGCAACCCCTGTAGTGACTAAAGGCTCGTCGGGTTCTGCTTCACTGTCCTTTCGCGCAGGTGGCGCTCGGGGCTTTGCCCTGCTGGCTGCTGGGGCCCACACCAGAAGGACCGGCCAGCGCAGCGGGGGTCGACCTCCATCAGGAGACTCGAAGAGGTGGTTGGGACGACCTTTTTCGTCCTTCGTGTCAAAGACCTTGACCGGATGAAGCCCATACTTGGGGTGAATCAACCGCCTCCAGGGAGCGTCATAGTCTGGCAGAAGGAACATCGCCGAGGTGTTTTCTGGATCGGCGCGCCACTCAGCAAGGAAATGCCGAAGAATTCTTTCTATCAAGTCCGAATCCTTCGTGTAAGGGGGGTTACACCAAACGTGTTTCCCGCGCCACTTTTCCTTTAAGCAGTCGGTCCAATAGGTGTCAACCTGCCGGTTAACGCCCATGGAGTCGCAACACGCGTCAACGTCAAACATCCCGTACTGGGCCGCTATCTCCTCAAAGCGCTCCCTGATCAGCTTCCAGTCCTGGCGATCTACGACCTGGTCGTAGTGGGAGCTACCTTCTGGGGGCTTAACGTGCTCAGGTACCTTTCCGGCTGCCTTTGGATGACTCTGGGTCTCAGGATGGGGGAACTCGTCGGTCCCCGGTGCTCCTCTCTTCGGATGACTCTGGACTTCTGCTGTGGCCTGTTCCCTAGCTCGATCTGCTCTGGTCATAACTGCTAGCGATTCGGCATCCCTCAAGGACTTCTCGCCTACTGCTAGGGTGGCAGCTGCGTCCAGCCAGAGGGCCGGCGTCTCTACCCACGTGAGCCCATTCAGATGAGTGAGCTCACCAATGACCGGTGCCGGACTGGTGGGAGGGAAGGACTCGTCCTCGGAATCACTATACTCGAAGGTGGCGCCTAAGACAGATGTGGGATCCTCGTCCTCTTCACATCTCTTGCCTTTCGGCTCAGAGTACTCGGGTCCATCTGTGGCGCGGTCCACTGCCCCGAGGACAGAGGTAGGATATGAGATATCGGCAAACATTTCTCATAAAACTTGCGACACACACGCTGAGAGCCAATGGCAAATTTGAGAACTGGTGCATCTTGATCTGAAAAGTCGGACGACTTTTTAAGGGTAGATATGATCCATTGTCTCTGCATTCCTTGAAGACTTTTCTCTTTAGGAGATGCCGCGTTCAAGGTCCAGAATTCAGAGCGAAGATCCTTCACCTCTTGTTTAGAAATATTCGACGAACATAACCTCTTACAGCGACATGAGAAATTGAACACATCATTCAATGAAGGTGGTAAAAGTAAGTCCTGCAACCGAAATGAATGCAAATTAGTTTTCTGCTAAAGTCGCCGTGCTGAAGGGCGTGGGCTGATGAGTCGCCCGCTGGA
>LGRX02035073.1:0-25982 GCA_001247695.2 Cymbomonas tetramitiformis | reverse complement strand
CCCCTGGTCTGCTCACCATGGCAGTGCCATAACTAAATTGTAAACTCACCTTAGTCAGCCCCCTGGTCTGCTCACCATGGCACTGCCATAACATACATGTAATCCACTCTCAAAGCAACTCCGCCCCCGGGTTTGTTGCAACAGTATGCAGACACAACACTCTGAGAAAACCATTGCGCGTACAACTGCCACATGCATGCACGAAGTTGTAATTTTGGGACTAAGCATAATGCGCCCAGATATGCTTCCTTGCAGCAAAGGCAGACTATCCTGTCACGCACCCCAGGAGGCACTCCCACCATAAAGGTACAACAGAGATTACAACTTCGCCCATCGACAGGTGGAATCTACCCGATCGGGGGACTTTTCGTGCTCACTCGCACGGGCTGCATGGGGAGTGCCTATCAAAAGTAACATTTAGGTGAAGGGGAGAGAGCCGAGTGAGAGACGGGTGGGAAGGGAAAGCTTCGTGCGGGAAGAAAGGAAGGGAGCAAAGGAGAGCTATCACACAGAAGCAGAAGAAGCCTGGATACATACATTTGACACTGGTTGACATCGGGACAACCGTATCCCAACACCCACTTCCGACTGGCGGCCGTCCCCGTTCACAACGAGGTGCCACACACTTAGGGACGTAAGGAGCGCCCGAACGCCCGAACACCACATCAAGCAAAACACAACAAGATAGAGCTTGCTCGGTGTTCACTCACTCACGCCATGCCATATGCACAAGCCCGTGATTCAAACCCCAATCACTTAGGTAAGTGAGGGATTTGCCGACACCCTTCGCCCGTATCCTTCGAGTGACACGTGTACCTAGCCGAAAGGAGCCTGAACCCTGCCATACAAGCCACACGACACGAGTGGAGGACACCCTAAGCCATGGAGCTGGTGACACTGGAGCTGTCACATACCAGGCAGGTGGAGTTGAAACGGCGTTGGATGCGCGATCCGTTGGGCAAGCGCAGAGCTACCTGCAGACACAAGGTGCGTCAGACCTAGAAGAACATCGATGGACTATCCGCACGTTACACACAAAAAAGAGAACGAGAAGGAGGACTGGTGCCTTGAAAGATTTCCCCCTATGTGAAAACGCTTTACAGCACAACCCACTTGCCGGAGACATCTGACAGCTCCTCCCCCGAAAATATGCAAGAAGCGAAGGAAACGGAGAGGTCGACGAGGCGAAGTGCTTTGAGAGCTTTGAGGTCAGGTGGAGGTAGCCCGTGCCCAAGAGCTTTCGAAGGAGAATAATAACTAATATGAGGTGGAAGAAGCGGAGAGGAAGCCAAGAATATTCGGCAGCCGATGCCACTCACCACGCTCACCCCAGGACCCGCCGCGGGCTCGCTCCCCAAAGCAGCAGCCTTCTCTAGCCGACGTTTCTCCAAGGCGGCTTCAAATTCACGAGCGTGTGCCTCGGCGTCGGCTTTCGCCTTAGCCTCAGCGGCCGATTGCGCCTGTATCTCCTCCTGCTCACGCGCCACGCGCTCCTCCTCTGCCCGGCGCTGGTTCTCGCGCTCCTGATCCGCGGCAAGCGAGGCCTCGTAATCCGCGTCCTGTTCCGCGCGGAGTCTCCGGTTCGCATCCTGATCCCAACGACGAATAGCCTTAACTAACTGTTACACAACATATTGCTCCACACAGGTGCTCAAGTAAAGCTCGTCAGTAGAAAATCAAAAGGAACGTACGGCACTTCCGGCAGAAACGAAGGAAAGGCTCGTGGAGTGGAGTGGAGTGGAGTGGAGTGGAGTGGAGTGGAGATCGCAAAAAAACAGATCTTCACCGAGTAATTGCAACTGATCACCAAGCGAGTGGTGCGACCTTTGGTATGCCGCACAGATCTGAGGTTGTCCAGGTGCAAGGTATCCCTATCCCAGGCGCTTAACGGACTATTCCACACGCGCATAAGGAAGTGCACGACAGATGGAAATCTCTTCTCTCCTCCGCTCGCCAGATGTCACTGTGAATGAAAGTTGAAAAGAAGTGTCAGGTATGAAAGTTGAAACGCAGGTACTTTCAGTGTGACCAACACACCCGTTCTTCTTCGTCGGCGCGTGCAGCTACCATCTCCGGTCCTTGGGTTTCCAGCACCTGAAATGCATGGTAACTCAGTGAAGCACTGCACAGAGCATCACAGGAACAAACTTGCTCGTACAACAAGACTGGGGATTCCACGCGTGCCTGTGCGAGTAGGGTCAATAGGCGCTCAGCATTCATGTTCCCACCCTCGTCGGCCGCGATCATGCTGACACTGTGAAAATGCCAACGAGTAAACAGTTCGGTCCATAGAAAACCATTCCAAACCGCAGCGGCGTCGGCCGTTTATAACGAATACACAACTAGAGAGTGAGAGGGGGGGGAAACGAAATTCTGAGAGAAAGGTGTGATCTGCACCGAGAGTTGATGGTGGCGAGCACAGCGATGAACGGATAAGTGGAAGCCTGAAGCACGGAGCTAAGCTGGGAATACAACGTACGAATAGAGTCGTCAGCAGAAGCACGCACACGCAGAGAGTGATAAACGGGATTAAACAGGGGTGCTTGGAAAGCACCTGGAAGGCATCAGCAGAGCGGATGTCGCCTCCCCAGGTCAGAAAATTTTCAGAGAGAAAGTCTGTCACCGCATTCGAGCAAAGCGTTTCCCGGCAGAATTTAGGAGCATCCTGTCGAGTGAGGTGAAAGTGAGATCCGCGTACTTGAAAAACGGAGCATCTTCTTTTCCTTCAGATAGAGAAAGAGCCCACAATACCAACCTGATGTTCAGGCGCATGCAAGTAAATGACCAAGAACTTAAATTGCTGTTGCGCTTTCTTAAGGGCGTCTTTATATGATAACCGCTCGAACCCTGGGTGTGTGTATCCATACGAAGCTTGGAAGTGCTTGATAAAGTCATCCGCAGAGGCAACTGGATCCGGAGTCGGAAGCCCAGACGCAAAGGACTGCACGGTACCCGATAGTCCTCGCCGCACGCGCTGCGGAAAGATGGCTCGGATAGCTCCGCCCAAAACCTGGTGCAAGGTCACCCGTTCAATCGGTGCTTTGATTCTTGGTGTAGACGTTCAAAACGAACTTTTCGTGCGAGTTAAAACTTGGCCAACAGGAAAAGCTCACCTGCAACCCTATTCCGAAGACGCCGGCAACTGCCGTAGACATAAGGCGGACGATAGCCACGGGGATATTGAGTAGCCTTGGTATCTGAACACCCGAGACTCTAGGAGGCAGTGGAACAGGCCTGGGAACAGATTCAATTGGTTCCGGGGTTTCCTCAGGAGGGGATACGGCAGCTGCCAAGGATTGCGTTGGCTGTAGACCGTCTCCCAGGGCAGTGTTCACAGCCAGCTCCACGTTCCATCCATGTGCCTCCAGGATTCCCCTGCAATACTCCACGTCATTTATAGCTGTGATATCCATGAAACATTGCAACTTATCGGCTTCGTCCATGTGTATATTTGTATCTGTACGTTTACGTTTGTGTGGGCTTTTTACTCTATATCGTCACAGAACAGAATGAGAATGTTTGCAAACGGTTTTACAGCTAGAGCTATGATTAATAATGTGAGAGCTACTTCGTGTCCACTTGCCAGACCTAGGGTGGACCTCTCGTGTCTCGTCTGTCTCATCACACCCGACCGACAGATCGGATGAGAGAACAGAGATCGCACGCTCCGGGATCGACCGATGAACCGATGATGACGCTCTTGGATACTCATACTCGATACTGCAGACAAGAGGTAGATGTCACCCGTTGCCTGGGTTGACAATGAGCACGTTGGCCAACTTGTTGGCCGACGTGTCATTGTCAACCCAGGCAACGGGTGACATCTAACTTGTCTGCCGTTGATCCCCTACTGACTTTCAGATCGACAGTTCATTAGCTATCCACATAGTATGGCATTCCACAAAATTGTCAACCCTTGCCTCAACATTGTCAACCATGCCCCTTAATCGTCGTCCATTTATTCAAATTACTTTTGACTCTACCGTCGATCCCCAGCCTGTTTTCCGCTTCTCGACTGACTTGATATGCGGCAGGTATAAATCGTTTACGCAAGATTTACCTACAATATAAACAAGTATTTCACGTTCTCCCATCCAAGGTACAAATTATACAGTCTTCCCACCTCTTAATTTTTACTCAGATTATTTCACTATACAGTCCTCCCACCACTGTATTTATACTCGATACTGAATTTCACTATACAGTAGTATACTGAATTTCACTATAGGAATTGCAGGAATTTCAGGACTATTTATACAGGAATTCACTGTAGGAATTTCAATACAGGATTCAAATTCAGTAGCATACCTGGACTTCACTATGCAGTCCTATACAGTATGCTACTGAATTTCACTATACAGTCTTCCCACCATTGAATTTATACCAAGATTATTTCACTTTTTCCCACCACTGATTTCATATGTACGTTTCCAATTTCGAATTTTAAGTTTTGAAGGTGATGATGATGGCCGATCGAACGTGATGACCGATTTTGAAAGAGCTGGCAGAGTATTTCGCGTCGCGCCATTGGTGTGTATAATTTCTGTTGCAGCCCACATCCACAGCCACATCGCATCGGCGTCTTTGATGACAGTGTCACCAACTTTCATTTATATGTGAGCTTTGCGGCATTGCGGGCTTCGCAATCTAAATATAGCATAGTGTGACAGGCTGACGACGTTTAGCGCCCGCAGAAGGATATGTATGTATGTATGTATGTGTATAATTTCTGTTGCAGCCCATTCAGGCGTTTTTTATGATGGTGTCACCAACTTTCATTCCGGGAGCTTTGCGGGCTTCGCAATGTAAATGGAATGCTAAAAGAATAGTGTTACTGTCGCTGATGCCGAGTCAGCGACTTCAGGTCATATTGGGGCTAATTAGCTCCTCTTCATGATATATTTGTGACACATCAGCCCTTGATTAATCGAAGGGATCATGTGAGAGCCACGTCATGAAATATGCTTTGCAACAATATTTCTCGACTCTGCCACGTCATCACAACTCGCGATATATTGCTCAAATATTGCTTACAGTACAAATATTGCTTACAGTAGCGTCATCGGTGTGTCATCAGTGTCGACTGTCGCTGTCGCTGCGCTGTCGCTGTCGCTGTCGCTGTCATGTCATGTCATTGTCATGTCAATGTCATGACAATGACATGTCATGTCATACAGCGTTTTAGGTCCATATTTATTTTCACATCAAGTATAAAAGCCCAGAGACGTCATATGGCGTCTTTGACCCAGAATTCGAGTTCTTTGGTTTTCATAGCCTGATTTGTCCGCTTATTCTGTATTAGTGTATTCCGCTAACTTTGACGGCTTCGAAGTATCCTACGTGGCGAATTGTCAAAATTCGGCGGCGCGCTCTTTCAGTATCCCTCAGAAGGGCATGTTTAGCAAAAGGGACAGGGTACGGGCGCTGGGAACTTGTCCAACTTTTCTGATGACTGCATGTCACGGCTGCGTCTATCGCGTGAGACAGTGACCACAATGAACGTCGCCGGCAGCAGACGGTGAACACATGTCACATCGACATCGCGGACACCATTGCCGCTGCCGATGCCGTTGCGTGACTGCTTACTCGTTACTGTGACACTCGTTCTTCGTTGACCCATCCCAATCCGCAATTGCATCGTAAAATTCTTCAGCTACAGTACGCAATTTCTTCAACGTTCCGCCGCCTCATGGGGCGAACGGTGCTGTGACTGCTGTGATACACGCAGGGATTTCCAAAGTGCTCGTCTACTTTTATTTTTCAGTTCGCTTATCATATTTCGCATTATCAATTTCGCATTATCAATGTGTAAACTTATGATAGTATGTGTGCGCAGGTCATGTCGCAGGTATCCGATGGCGAGGAGGGACGCGCGCTCTTGAGATGTGGAAGTCGAGGTTGGCGAATGCCAACCTTGCTTGGGATGAAACCCAACCATATCGAACTTATCGTATATATTTCACGTTTGCATCCTTGGCATCTATGCAAAGTATGAGGAGCATTGAGTGGACATAAGTCCTAGGCTGTTTTGGTTTTGGGTTCATGGCGCATTCGTGACCTCTTGGGGTGTGGAAGTCGAGGTTGGTCTAAACCAACCTTGCTTGGGATGAAACCCAACCACATCGAACTTATCTCATCGGTACACTTTTCTCAATGAACCTGTACGGTTTGAGCCTCAAACGGCTAGGACAAGTTCGTAGGCTGATTTTGTTTTCCATGATTTATTACGACCCCAAAAAACAAAATCAGCCATCGCCTTAACACCGTAAGGGCGAATTCGTTTTTAGCAGTATGGGATCAGTATGAGGGCGGAAACATCCATAACTACCACGGTAGTCAACAATTGGATATTTATGAAGTATTAGTGTCCATATTGGGGACTTGGGCGAGGTCCCTCAACCCTTCAATGCCCATCAAACTCGGTTTATCGAGTGGAGGACTTTGTGGAAAGTGCAGGGGTGTTCTGCTGCCAGGTGACAAAAGCGTACTCTATGGAGAGTGCTCTAAAGGCTTCAAATCAAGGATATGGTATTTTCTGCTGGAATCTGTATAGGCAGCCCTGACTGGGAGTCCCGGTGCAGGCCCCTATGACAGACCCCTAGGACCAACACTGGACCGCTGACTGTTCTATAGGTTCGTGCTGTGACACACGCTGTGTCACAGGTAGGCTAGTATCCGAGACCGTTGCGAGACCGTTCCGGGTATATCTAGCTTAGGGTTTATTTATCTAATCACAGTTTATCCACACAGTTCGGGACCCTCTGATATCTAGTGAACTAGGATATTCCGGTAGGTCGTGGCCCCATCCACGCTTTATTCCACTTGCTAGTTTGGCCATGATTGGCTAAACGGCCGCTCGGAGAGGTGGTGCGCGTTAGCGCGTTTGGGCATTTGTGGAGAATTATGAGATGAGCGGCTTGCGGTGAGCGACTTTGAGCCGCAGCTATGGGGTGCCGGCTTGGATTGGGTTTCGTCGTCGCAATGTTCATTATTCACGGTTTTCTGCTCGCTCTGATCCTGCCTGCTGCCGTATTTTGGGCTGGTGACCTTGGCACCTTTGACTTCGACGACATCTTCCTTCGCCCCTCGCTAGCATGGCCCGACCGCTCTTTCCGTGTCTGTGACGTCACATTTTCTCCGCGACCCTACCCAAACGTGTTACAGCGTACCGCCTCCCCTCAGGCGTTTCTAGAGATGGGAGTACTCACGAGATCCAAGAAGTCCCTCACGAGGGACAGTGACATCGATGCCTCTTTGAGGTTGATCGACGGGGTGCGGAACACACCAACGGCGGCTACGCCTTTTGTTCCTACCCCCAACCCTGCATCAAACGTAGACGAGGACGTGGCCGTCAGGCGTTACCTGCAGGAGCAGTCCAAGCTCGTCGACGAGATCTACAAAGCGCGACTCCATCGGGCTTGGGCCAAGAGTATCCGTGAGGATATTCTTGGTGACAAGAAACATCATTTTCGCGGTACGGACGACGCTGGCCTTCTGTCCGACCTGGTGGTGCAGCTGCGTACGGAGTTTCAGTCGGCCGGACTGGAACTGTGTGCCTTTGACCTCGACGACCCTCGGGCTCCGGTGGTCAACAAGGTGAATGGCCTCTTGTACGACGTTCTGGCTCTCGTGGTGGAGAAGCACAGCAACGCCTACGTCTGGCTCACTGGTACCGATTCTTCGACTGACCGAGATGGAAGGCGAGCCCTTGTCGACATCATCAAGGGTTGTGTTCCGGTGGCGCTACGAGAGTCGCAGCAGGAGGAGCACGCCGCGTTGCGTTATCCCGCGAACGTTGACCCGCAGCCGATCTTGGCTAGGGAACAACGTTTGGTGCGGGATAACCGAGCTTCCGACTGGACACCGACCGAGGCCACGAGGAAATTGAGCCTCTACACCCGACTCGACCCGACCTTCTACGCTGCGGTGAAGGTCCGCTATCCCATGACCGCTGACTTGGCTCATGTGTCACTGGTTTCGCTCCGTTCCATGGTTGTGGAGATTTACCAGGCTTGGGCACAGACGGGCGGGGGGAAGGCGGCTTCGGGCGCGGACGGCATCTCCGCGCACCTGTCTAGCAGCGAGTACGACGCACTGCTGCAGAAGATCACGGAGCTGAAGGAACTCGTGCAGCGGCAGCAAGGTGAGGCCGCTCCGGTTGTGCGGCAGCAACGGGAGCGGGTGCAGCAGCGGCAGCAGCAGCAGCGGGGGCAGCAGCCGCGTGGGTTCCGTGTGGGGACCCACAAAACCCCACCGGTGGGATTCGACCGCGACGATCAACGAGCGAAGCCGTTCTGCGGTAGATGCAAGAAGGCGGGAAAAGGTGAGGCGTATCACTTTTACCGCGACTGCCCGTTGGGCGGGCGCCAACACCCGCCCACCTCTGCCGCGGCCTTTTGCGTTCCCATCGACGAGGAGGACGCAGAGGGGGTGCACGCACTCGCCATGTGTGCGTTGTTCCAGCAGGCGGCGGATGACGGGGCGGAGTCCTTCGCGCGTGCGGCAGCCGCGTACGGGCCGCCCGCGGTGCTTTGTGCGGGAGCGGTCGGCGGCATCGACGTGTCCGCCTACGGCTTCGCCGTGGAGCAGCAGCCGGCTTCCGAGGGGGATGACATTCTCCGCCGGCTTGACGATCTTGCCGCGGAGGTTCACTCCGCGGCCAACCCGCAGGTGCATTACACTCACGCGTCTTTTCCGCCTCCTGCCGGCAACGGGCAGGGGGATTCGGCTCTGGTGTGCGTACCCGCCGCAGTGGTGGCCACACCGGAGGAGCAGGTTCCGGCAGGTGGTGCGGCGGCGTCGGTATCCGCCGTGCCGGCCCCTGCTATGCCTGTCTCGCAGGGAGAAGATGTGAAGCCCGCGCCACTTCAATCGGCGCGGGTGACCACCACAGCGGACGCAGACGGTGAGTTCGCTGGGTTCGTTCAGACCGTGAACCACGCCGCCATCGGACCGGTTGATCTCACGGGTTACGACACGGACGATTACGAGGACCTCGCTGACGGCAGCTTCGTCGTGAAGCCGCGGGCTTCGGCCATCTCGGCAAATCACTCGTCGACGCCCGCGGCCCGAGCGCCTCACTCTGATGGTGCTCTGGGAGATTGGCATGACGGTACTCCCCGCAGCCACGGCTGCGGAAAGCCTCCGTGGGGCTTCCCCGCCCACGCGGGCTTGTGGGGGATGCCCTTCCTTCTTTCCTTCGTTCTCTTGATCTCTGTCATGGGGGTAGGAGCTGCCACCTATACGGTGGCCAACGACATCGACCCTGTGCAGGTATCGGGTCGGGCTGCGCGGCAGCCTGTGCTGTGCAGGAGTGATGAGTCACCGCTTGTCACGGTGCCATGTGCCATCCCGCCTCGTCTCCACCGGCGGGTACAGAGGCGGCAGGGCCTCTATATGGCTCCGGAACAGTTTATCCACACAGTTCGGGACCCTCTGATATCTAGTGAACTAGGATATTCCGGTATTTTCCCCCATTGGTATACACCATGATACGCCATCGCCCACTCATAACATCAAGTCAATAGTGGTGGCATGTTCATGGCGCATGCCCAAAAATGCCCCCAACAGCTGTTCAACAGAATTTCCTTAAGTATGGTGATGATGGGTCACATATATTCATGTGTGCACATACAATGCGAGTGATAATGAAGTGTCATATCATCCACCTAGTTCCGCAATATAAGATATGCGAAGAATCGTGGCAAATGGATGTCTAGAACTTGAGTTATTGCCGAAAACGTGAAAATAAGTTCCTAGAAAACAGGATCAGTATGAGCAGTATGGCAATTCGCCCTTAAGGTGTTAACGTTCTCGAAAGACCTTCAAACTTGTAATATATATTACTTAACTAAGATAGGTGCGATAAGATAATCCGATGTGGTTGGGTTTCATCCCAAGCAAGGTTGGTTTAGACCAACCTCGACTTCCACACCCCAAGAGGTCGCGAATGCGCCATGAACCCAAAACCAAAACAGCCTAGGACTTATGTCCACTCAATGCTCCTCATACTTTGCATAGATGCCAAGGATGCAAACGTGAAATATGTATATCTTAATACGATAAGTTCGATATGGTTGGGTTTCATCCCAAGCAAGGTTGGCATTCGCCAACCTCGACTTCCACATCTCAAGAGCGCGCGTCCCTCCTCGCCATCGGATACCTGCGACATGACCTGCGCACACATAGTATCATAAGTTTACACATTATGATAAGCGAACTGAAAAATAAAAGTAGCCGAGCACTTTGGAAATCCCTGCGTGTATCACAGCAGTCACAGCACCGTTCGCCCCATGAGGCGGCGGAACGTTGAAGAAAGTGTGTAGTGTAGCTGAAGAATTTTACGATGCAATTGCGGATTGGGATGGGTCAACGAAGAACGAGTGTCACAGTAACGAGTAAGCAGTCACGCAACGGCATGTTGTCTGCCGTTGCCTAAAATGCTAATTTCTGGTTGGTCCAACTCGGATGACACGTCTGCGGACAAGGGTTCTTGTCAAGCCGTGCTATATAATTTTATACAGGAAATAAAAAAGCAAAATATAAAAATATACAAATATAAAAATGAAAATATACAAAATAGAATTTTCGAATTTCGAATATAATAAAATAATTTATTTGAGAAAATATCCTGAGGAGCATAAATGATCTTGTGTTCCAGCTCAGCTCCCCTGCCTCGCCCACGCCCCGGCGACCCCCCCGGCTCTCCGGGGCGGCCCACCGAGGCGCCTATACCGCTGCTCCACGACTGCATTTGCTTCTCTCCCAGCTAGCTTCGATCCTGTTACCTGCCGCTTCCCGCACCAACCGCACCCCACACCACACGCTAAGCCACTGCGCCACGCGGGCGACTGATGATGAAAGCCGAGAATTAGTAAAACCTTTATAAAACACACAAAGGGATAATGAATAATGGATCGCGCGCATCGAAATTCGATGATGACATTATATTACGTAATAAAAATGATGACGTGATATTTTGTAAAATCATATACGAAATATTAAAATACAGGTTAATGCCTTCAGGATTAATAAAAGGCAATTCACAACTTCGCTGTAACAGGAATCATACACCTATATATGGAATCTTCGGCGTGACGCAAGACGGCGTCTGTCACACTATTCTATTATTGTGAAGCCCGCAAAGCTCCCAGAATGAAAGTTAGTGACACTGTCATCAAAGACGCCTGTATGAGCTGCAACAGGAATTATACAATCTGTGGGAAGCGGCATCAGCGACAGTAACACTATTCTTTTAGCATTCCATTTACATTGCGAAGCCCGCAAAGCTCCCGGAATGAAAGTTGGTGACACCATCATAAAAAACGCCTGAATGGGCTGCAACAGAAATTATACACATACATACATACATACATATCCTTCTGCGGGCGCTAAACGTCGTCAGCCTGTCACACTATGCTATATTTAGATTGCGAAGCCCGCAATGCCGCAAAGCTCACATATAAATGAAAGTTGGTGACACTGTCATCAAAGACGCCGATGCGATGTGGATGTGGATGTGGGCTGCAACAGAAATTATACACACCAATGGCGCGACGCGAAATACTCTGCCAGCTCTTTCAAAATCGGTCATCACGTTCGATCGGCCATCATCATCACCTTCAAAACTTAAAATTCGAAATTGGAAACGTACATATGAAATCAGTGGTGGGAAAAAGTGAAATAATCTTGGTATAAATTCAATGGTGGGAAGACTGTATAGTGAAATTCAGTAGCATACTGTATAGGACTGCATAGTGAAGTCCAGGTATGCTACTGAATTTGAATCCTGTATTGAAATTCCTACAGTGAATTCCTGTATAAATAGTCCTGAAATTCCTGCAATTCCTATAGTGAAATTCAGTATACTACTGTATAGTGAAATTCAGTATCGAGTATAAATACAGTGGTGGGAGGACTGTATAGTGAAATAATCTGAGTAAAAATTAAGAGGTGGGAAGACTGTATAATTTGTACCTTGGATGGGAGAACGTGAAATACTTGTTTATATTGTAGGTAAATCTTGCGTAAACGATTTATACCTGCCGCATATCAAGTCAGTCGAGAAGCGGAAAACAGGCTGGGGATCGACGGTAGAGTCAAAAGTAATTTGAATAAATGGACGACGATTAAGGGGCATGGTTGACAATGTTGAGGCAAGGGTTGACAATTTTGTGGAATGCCATACTATGTGGATAGCTAATGAACTGTCGATCTGAAAGTCAGTAGGGGATCAACGGCAGACAAGTTAGATGTCACCCGTTGCCTGGGTTGACAATGAGCACGTTGGCCAACGTGCTCATTGTCAACCCAGGCAACTTGTTGGCCAACGTGCTCATTGTCAACCCAGGCAACGGGTGACATCTACCTCGTGTCCGCGATGTCGATGTGACATGTGTTCACCGTCTGCTGCCGGCGACGTTCATTGTGATCACTGTCTCACGCGATAGACGCAGCCGTGACATGCAGTCATCAGAAAAGTTGGACAAGTTCCCAGCGCCCGTACAAACGCTCATATGAAATTTTGACGTGCTCAGATGCAACGGTGCCGCGGGATCGAAAATTCAGGGTTTCGGCGTCAGGGTATTAATTTTCCCGGCCGCAAAAATGAAAATTTGCGCTCGGGGTCTTTCCAGACCTACTAGTATGCGTCTAAGGAAGCATACTGGTGGGTCTGTGCTGTTCAGTTGTTATTTATTGATAACATTTGACGCAAATCTTAGAATTGCGTGTGAATTGGCTCGCTCAACCCTCCGAACGCTCAATCGAGCATCCGCTATACCCCGCTCGCTCGCGGGGTATATCGGATGATGGCAATCGATGCGCAAGAGTCTCGGCATTCCAAATCTGTACCTACTTTGTTAATACTGTTAGCGAGGCGAAAGTTATCGCTACGAATCTGTTGACGAATCCCCTTTTGCTAGAAAACACATACCCCGCAACCGGGCGCAAGTAGCCCGCTTGCGGGGATTCCCAAAATGTGGAGAATGCGTCAGCGGATCCTCAGATTGTTGGTACCTACTTGGTACTAACAGTCTCAGGATCACTATTCAATGTATGCGCATGCTTAGTATCATGGTTTTTATGTAATATACACCGGTCAAACAGGCTGTGCGACTGCCCCCGTAAGTTTTGAGAAAAAGGAATGAACGCTGACAAAGCGAACAAAACCAGAACGGGAAAATCGAAAAAATCGAACGACTGAGATTTTCGATTTTCCATCGTGGATCATTTCTGAACCGTTCCCCGATTTATCGTCTCCGTTGCCAAAAAGGGGCCGATTTTCCGTCATAATTTCATATGAGCGTTTGTACCCTGTCCCTTAGCAAAACTGTCGGACAGAATCTCCGGTCTTGCCGCGGTTTGACCGGACAGCGCGCCAACAACCTCCCGGTTTCCGCTAGGGGGACGGTGGCGCTGCTTGAGGGAACGCTCATTAGGTCTAATCTCAAAACGAGAAGATTCTGTCCGACAGTTTTGTTGATCTTTGCATGATTAACAATATTTATTACGGACAACTCATGGAGAGACAGACTTTCGCCCCCCCCACAAACTGGGGGTGACTGTCTCTTCCTGTGTCACCCCTCGCCCTGTGGTGTCACTTGCATCTTGCCAGCCGACCGATAATAAAACACCCAAGTTATTTTATTATCTCATCTTTTTGACTGCGAAATCCGTGCGAGCCACTGCACAGCTTTCTTGACCTGCGTACATATATATATATATCCACTATATATATATATTTCACACTTCCTGTCAGGTTATGGGTTACCACTAGCTGGTGGTTTCTCACGTTTTTTTTTTAGCTTTCATTCGGATCCCGCGCAACGCGGTATACAGTGACGCAACGTCACTACTCATCAAACCGGCCGGCAGTCACGTACCGTTGCTTCGCGCCTTCCCCCCAAACGTGCTGCAACAGCATCCGCAGTTCTTTATTTGAGCGTAACGCCCAATCTTTGTCTTCGTGCGCAACGCACGCTTACGACCACCATTCTCGACTACGTCGTCCCCATCTATTTCACTTTACGCTCTGGCCAGCAGCACCTCAACAGCAGCAAAATTGGCTTATCGCACGACGTTTTTGACGTCACCACCGTCTTCCTCGTCAAAATCTACCCCAAATTGACTCTTTCATCACTTGGAATTGTCCATTTTACGAAAAGTTGGGTTTCCCCTTGTGAACCCTAATAATTTCCCTTCGCAGAATTATCCAGTCTGCGCTGGAACCATGGCCACTGAGCGCCAACGTGCACGCCTCGCCGCTGTTCGGGATGCCCTGGAATATCTCCGAGAACATCGACGGCATTCTTCACGTGACTATCGTCTGGTGGTGTCTGGTGGTGCTTATGCACCATACACCAACATCGAGTCTAACGCCTCCGCCAATGACAAGACCTTTGACAGCAACGAGTTCCGTCCGCGGCATTCTCCGCTCTTTCATCCACCTTACGTGTTCATTGACCATTGTCTGGTGGTGTGTGGTGGTGCTGTAGCACCCGACCTGCCGTTTTCCCTCTCTGCTTTCGCACTCGTGTACAGAGGAGGAGCACACCGCATTTTCCGCCTTCGCCCCCATCGGGGTGCCCGCGTCCCCGCACTTGCTCTGGTAATGCCACGCATTGTCACACCGCACCGCGTGGGCGTTGGATGACGACATCCTGGCGGCGCTCGACTGCATCCACCATCGAGTACTCCGCCGCCATCCACCAACGGTTGCTGGGGCTAGAATCACGGCTTGGCCTGTGGGAGTAGGTATCCCCACAGCACATGCATGGGCATAAGCCCCTTGAGCACGCATCTATAGACCAGCGCGGCGAAGCCAAACTAGCTGGGTTGAAAAAGACCTCTTAGGGTCTCCGATGATGCTTGTTTTTTTAGGGCTTTGCCCGTGTAGCCCACCGTGGGATGTTAGACCCGGCTTTGCTGGCTTGCATCGTGGCACCTCACGCCTTCGGGGTGAGGTGGTGTCATGGAGAGACAGACTTTCGCCCCCCCCACAAACTGGGGGTGACTGTCTCTTCCTGTGTCACCCCTTGCCCTGTGGTGTCACTTGCATCTTGCCAGCCGACCGATAATAAAACACCCAAGTTATTTTATTATCTCATCTTTTTGACTGCGAAATGCGTGCGAGCCATTGCACAGCTTTCTTGACCTGCGTACATATATATATATCCACTATATATATATATATTTCACACTTCCTGTCAACAACACCTTAGGAGTTCAATATATTAAGTTTAGTACTTCGACAGCCTAGCGACATCCCGCGGAGATAGAGCGGAAGAAGTGCTTCATACCGCCAGCGATTCGTTGAGCGGATGAAGCGCATCTGCGCGTTTTAAACTTTTTACATAAGTTCACTTAGTTGTGTTAAGTAGCTACAGCCACTCCCTTGGTCAGAACGCCAAGAGAATGGCGTTTCGAGGATGACGTTTACCGCTCCTCGCCACTCGAAGCGAGGACCCCATGATCCGCTTCGAGTGACCAAATCTGAGCGGGCAAGTTACCTATCGCCCAAAGTATGTCGTGTGCAACATATTTTGGTGCTAGTATGCTGCGGATGTTCCTAATCTATTCATTAATTAACACCGCTGATGAAACAGCTCTTTACACTGGCGGAACGTGAGAAGTGCTCTTCACAACATGCAAGGCGGGTCTCGTGAGCGGCTCAGATGTCACGCGACGGGCGGGGGATTCGATCTACCGACCGATGCAGCATCTGAGTGCAAATGTGAGGTTTCATTACAACTCTAAGACGCTGTATGTCATCACAGTCTATCCTACCTCAGGCTGTTTTGTAACCGGCGCGTCAGCGCACGGTGATCTGTACCGTCGCGTCACAACGAAATGGGTAAAAATGCCATCTCGGGTTTCCCCTTATCACACTATGCAACCTACAGTCACACTAAAGACAAACGCTTTAACTGGTTTAGGCGTACAGGTCACATTATGGCAAAACTTGGATACGCTATCGACTCTAAAAATTACCCTGAAAATGAAGCGGGTGAAACCACATTAATCACCACCCTTCCCAGACAACTCTACATGTCGAGGAATGTTACCTCCGCAATACAAAAATACAACCTCAAGCACACAGGCTCCTTTCTAACTCCCTGCGGTGGAATGTTAAAAAACTGGCAAGAAAGTAAAGGCTTTTTCAGACTGAATGGTAATAGACCCCCTGGATGGCTAACCGAAATCGAAAAGGAAATGCTTCAAAACCCTGTAGATTTGGACCCACAGGCTAGATATGTCAAGAAACAATATAGAGACAACATAGTACCCCCCGACACGGGTGAATTTCATTGGAAAGGAAATGGTGACCGAAATTCCATCTCTCTTATTCACATTACCAATATTGACTTAGAGGCCATGTCAATACAATATACAGAATACAGTAACAATGCCATAAACCCTAATGTCTTTGTCAGAATCGAAGGTACCAACAGTCTTCAATACGACTTTGAATATAGCATCACCAATGACGGTTGCATCCTAATTCCAGCAGGTTCTATTTTCGAATATAATGACCATATGGACCCGCCCTCTTCTGTCCTTGCTACAGTCAGTGATATTAACTCACACTATGATTACATCTCAGACAGACAGTATGAAACCATTATTGCCAGAATGAAAAACAAAACTGCGGAGGAAGAAAGTGAATACAGCTGCCCTAGCGACTCGGAAGAAGAATCCACCCCCAACGCCGAAAAGAGCAAACAAATGGAAGATTATGATATGGCAAGCGATGGTTCTCTATTTGCTGGAAAGAAAACAGCATGCAGTGGGGCAGCATATGCCATAAAAAACTTTGACAACGGGATGCCACTTGTACGGAAGATGAATATCCCCCCCTCAAGAACTTTCTCCGCATCGGGGCTCCTTATCAAGGAAGATATCCAAAACCCGAGTAGCACATCTGCTGAGATTGCGGGACTGCGATTTCTACTCACAGAACAAAAAGAGAAACTCCTCAAATCCATTACTCCAATGGTACATGTCATTGACTCCATGGCAGCAATATCTGCGGTAACAAAGGATGGCAGGTCCATGAGTGCTCGGGACAAACTACGTGAAGCTAATCGCAGAGATGTGCAGGCTGTTCGCCTATTGCTTGAAGAACTTGGCTTTTACAGTGAAGGAGACCACAGTAAAATCATCCTTAAATGGATTAGGGGTCACAATAATGACAAAGTCCATGACAGAGTGGGCCGTACTGCTAAAAGAGCCTCATTCAGAGGGGGCTGTCTAGACATCTCCCGCTACGACCCTGCCGAGGAACTACCCTTCTCATTATTCTTTTTTGAGGTCCCTATTTTAGGCGATATCCGTAGTCATATCAGAAGAATTCAACGACTCTCACACTATCATAATTGGAGAACTCTACAGTCCCAAGGGAAGTACCTGAGAATGCTCAACGAGAATAACACCGCCCCCACCAAAGATATTTCCAAAATAACACCTAAAGCTTTCACCGCTTCTAGAAGTAGAGAACTCCTGGGTCTTCAAGCCTCTCCAGCACGCTTATTTAAACTGGGGAAAAGCGGGACTGAAAACTGCCCCTACTGCCAACAGAATACAAAATGCACCTTTGAACACATCCAACTTGAATGCCCAGGGCATAATAATAGTTTGTATAGTCTTAGAGCAACCCAAGATAGCGAACTAAGGAAAATCATCGCTGAAGAAATCTCAGAAAAGCCTAAACTACTAAACCCTGGAAAAGTTACCACATACATCAAAACACAACCATCGAAACTTTTTCCACTTGCTGATCTTAGACAGGAAATGAATGAGGAATTATACTTACACGCTCTCCCGGAAGCTAGCATGTACCGTCCATCAAGTTCAAAAAAGAATACCATTGCTGTGACCGCAAAGCCCGAAATGGACCATGTTACGGGAACAATTAAATATCCCGAACTCCAATATGTCCAAAAGAAAGAGTTTTGGAAACTTTTGGCTTGGCACCGCCTTTCCAACAAAGCAGTCCCATGCTCACTTGCGGAGTACTCGAATAGGGCACACGATATTCATGAAGCACTCAATGCATGTAAGTTTGAATCGGGAGACCCTAAAAACTGCTACGCAATAAGAAGAAGCCTCTTAGATATTTTGGTGGATGACAGAAACCTTGACAAAAACGGCTGTGAACTTTTCTCCAACCCACTAAATGCCCACCCTAGAATTTACTCGAGAAGATGCATACCCACCACTAGAATGAAAAAAGCCCTCAGGCCCTTCTGCCATCATGGGAAAATCGGCTTTGATGGTCTCGCTTGGGATGCCTACGTGGACCCGTTAACAGGCATTGGCAGAATCGTTTACGGAAATCCCCCCTTTGATGGGAAGGATAAGGGCAAATCTTCGGCGGTTATGACTACCTTGGAAATGGGACATAAAGCGGCCAACACCGTCCCTGGATTTTCAGGAACATGGATTCTTCCGCTGTCTCCCAAAAACCAAAAAAGATGGTTTGATAAAGGTTTTAAACTTGTTTTCAGATTCCCGCATAACACTATTTCATTTATCCCACATGGTTATTGGACGGGTGATGACCCCTACGTTCTCCCAGGTGGCGGATGCTATAAGGATGATTTTTCGGATGTCGTTATCATAGCTATAGACAGTGCACCCAGTGATACTCAACCAGCCTTTGACTGGAGGCCTACACAGAAAAAGATTGCCAGATGGTTCCTCAATGTCCTTCCTAAGTCCAGAGTCACGGAGAAGAGGCTAGAATACACCGGAGTCAGCCCTGATATTTGGAATGAAGTTCTGAACGAAAGTGACAAAGTACTTCCTTCTTCGCTGTGCCCATGGCCCACTCAAGACCCCCCCTATCATCAAAATGGTGCTGAGCATTATTATGGTGGTCACCATGACACGACAATCACCAATGCAAATTCCAAGCCCTTCATAAGCACCGTGAAATGGCCCAAAGCACTTACACTCATGGGGTACCTCCCTCCTCTTTTTGGTACTGTCCTCAACACGATAGGTGTTCCCCGTGGCAAGATTAAACCTCTCCTTAAAAAACTTTCAAGAATCTGTAGACAACACACCAAAAATAGGCGAGACGTGTTTCTGTTAAACACCACCACCACCTTGAACACTGACCCGCATACAGTTGACATCCTGGGCAGTGAGACCATGACAGAAACAGAAGCTGTGCAACAATCAAACGACTTTCTTCAAACCCTCCTGCAATAATTTTCAAAAGTCTTGCAATATAAGATGGTTCTCTGTCCCCTAGGGGAGGGGCCCTCCCCTCCCCCTCCCCCACCACCCCCTCTCCCCCCGCCCACACGACCCCCTTCCTCAACGTCTCCAAATACCCCCTTAATTCTTAAGGATAGCCCTAAAATCCCCGATACGGCCGCTGCGAGACTACTGACAGAAATCACGCACAAAGAACTTCAACAAGCATACTCGGACTGTGGCATCTCCACAGCACCAGGACCCTCAGGAATGAGATACTCGCAGTGGATCAAGGGCCCAGAGAATTTTCAAGATGTTACTGTCACACTTTTTAACCACATTCTTATAACTGGGAGATTTCCTAAGAGTGCAAAATCTGGAGTCATCCTTCCAATCCCTAAAAACCCCTCTGCACCATGTACAATAGATAATTCTAGACCCCTCACAATGTTGGAAACGGGTCTTAAACTATTTAACACAATAATTGCTAACCGTCTCAAAACAATACTTAACACCCACCCCATTCTCTTTCCCATTCAAGATGCCTTTCTTCCGAATAAAAACATAGATGACTCACTCCAAATTTTGAATGAAGTAATATCGGATGCCAATAGATACGACAAAGACCTCCACGTAGTCTACCTGGACCTCAAACAAGCATTTGACAGAGCTGAATTCTGGATGAGCAATTTAGCGCTCAGAAAGTTAGGACTCCCATCACAAATAATTAACATCATCTCGGACATCACCAATGATGCTTCTAGAATGGTACTCACTGAAGAAGGCCTCACAGATGAATGGTCCCTCGAATGTGGAGTTCCTCAGGGAGAAGTTTTGAGCCCACTAAGGTTTGTAGCCATTATGGACATTCTGGCAATTTGGTTAGCAAAAAGAGCAAACGGTGTAAACCCGACAGGAACCACATATGGATATGAACTGAACTCGGAACGCCATAGACCAGACAAACCAGGAAATAATGTTATTCCTCCCTCCCAAAACCTATTAGAAAAGGACACCACTTTAAATATCTTTGCACGGTTCTTCTGTGATGACATCATTCTCGTGGGGAAAACTAAAGACGAAGTTCAAGACATGCTAGGTATAGTTAATGAATTTATGAGCTTCATCGGTATTCCCATCAATGTTAAGAAATCCAAATACTCTTACAGAAAGCGCATCAAACCTCAGGGCAAAACGGTAACGCGATATGACCCATCCGATGATTTACTCATCTCAGGGGGTCATCTGGAGCCCAATACAAATGACTCAAGTCCTTCCATTGATTCGAAATGGATACCCCCTGAGTCACCAGAATTCCTCGATTTCTCCAACAGCAAAGAGGTAAACAGATATCTCGGAGTATGGTTTGCACTAAATGGGGAATGGGACAAACAGGCGGAAATCCTTATTGACAGACTTAAATCTACCCTAATATCCATCCAACTGCAACACATGACTCTACACCAGCTAAGATATGTTATAAATGCGGTTGTAGTACCGAGGATGGCATACCCCCTTAAAGTTACCTCAGCAATTGCCAACTCCTCAAAGAATGTCGCAATTGAATTAGACAAAATGATAGCTTCGTTTATAATTAAATATTTGGGCTGCCCAGTTGACACCAATCACCAAATAATCTGGACAGCAGTCTGCCAAGGCGGGTACGGTATTGATAGTGTCTTTGATATTGTAACCGCGACGTGTATTACTGAAACTATGAACACCCTGTGTTCTGCAGATGAACACGAATATTGGCAACACAACCACACGGACCGTATCACCGATCCCCACCTCATCTCACTATACCGTAGAAACAGCAATCTATGGCTTAAAATAATAATTCAAAACATGAACAACGAAATGGGTAAAAATGCCATCTCGGGTTTCCCCTTATCACACTATGCAACCTACAGTCACACAAAAGACAAACGCTTTAACTGGTTTAGGCGTACAGGTCACATTATGGCAAAACTTGGATATGCTATCGACTCTAAAAATTACCCTGAAAATGAAGCGGGTGAAACCACATTAATCACCACCCTTCCCAGACAACTTTACATGTCGAGAAATGTTACCTCCGCAATACAAAAATACAACCTCAAGCACACAGGTTCCTTTCTGACTCCCTGCGGTGGAATGTTAAAAAACTGGCAAGAAAGTAAAGGTTTCTTTAGGCTGAGCGGTAATAGACCTCCTGGATGGCTAACCGAAATTGAAAAGGAAATGCTTCAAAACCCTGTAGATTTGGACCCACAGGCCAGATATGTCAAGAAACAATATAGAGACAACATAGTACCCCCCGACACGGGTGAATTTCATTGGAAAGGAAATGGTGACCGAAATTCCATCTCTCTTATTCACATTACCAATATTGACTTAGAGGCCATGTCAATACAATATACAGAATACAGTAACAATGCCATAAACCCTAATGTCTTTATCAGAATCGAAGGTACCAACAGTTTTCAATACGACTTTGAATATAGCATCACCAATGACGGTTGCATCCTAATTCCAGCAGGTTCTATTTTCGAATATAATGACCATATGGACCCGCCCTCTTCTGTCCTTGCTACAGTCAGTGATATTAACTCACACTATGATTACATCTCAGACAGGCAGTATGAGACCATTATTGCCAGAATGAAAAACAAAACTGCGGAGGAAGAAAGTGAATACAGCTGCCCTAGCGACTCGGAAGAAGAATCCACCCCCAACGCCGAAAAGAGCAAACAAATGGAAGATTGTGATATGGCAAGCGATGGTTCTCTATTTGCAGGAAAGAAAACAGCATGCAGTGGTGCAGCATATGCCATAAAAAACTTTGACAACGGGATGCCACTTGTACGGAAGATGAATATCCCCCCCTCAAGAACTTTCTCCGCATCGGGGCTTCCTATCAAGGAAGATATCCAAAACCCGAGTAGCACATCTGCTGAGATTGCGGGACTGCGATTTCTACTCACAGAACAAAAAGAGAAACTCCTCAAATCTATTACTCCAATGGTACATGCCATTGACTCCATGGCAGCAATATCTGCTGTAACAACGGGCGCGCTCCCATCGAGGACACCGCTGCCAGGGACTCACACCAGCTCGGACTGATATCGCCGTCCTGCATTATGCAGTCCAGGCGGGTGACTGACGTTTCTGCGTCGGAGTCACAGTCCGGGAGGCAGTAAGTACATGCGTCCGCTAGCAGGCCGATGGCGACTGCTTTCTGAACTGCACTGCGCTCCGGGAAGTCTGGGGGGGACACCGCGACTTGGACTGACGCTGCAGCCAGTTTAGCCGCTATGTGCTTTCTGACTTGCTCGTCCCGGTGCATCAGCTCATTGTCCTGCTGAAGTTCCCTATTCTCCCTTTCCAACTCCTCCTTTACGAAGGCGTGGAAGTCCGCATGGCGTTCTGTTGAGGTAGAAGCCGGGTCCCTACCCTCCAACTCGTACCTGCGCTGCAATCGAGACGTTCGAAGCGCCTTGTCTTCAGGAGTCAGCCATGGTCTGCGTTTCGGGCCCAAAGCCTGGCGAGCCCTGCTTCGGGTCAACCACGGCCGACTGGGCTTCGAAGTTCTCTCTGGTGGTGAGAGTTCTTCTCCCTCGGCAGGCTTGGGCTTGGCAACGCGAACGAACCGTCCGAACTCCTGATCCAAGATGGCTTTGCGTCGGCGATTGAACTCGCGCACCCTGACGAGCCGCTTCAAGCGCTTATCTAACTCTTCTCGATTCAACTGGGGCTTACTAGTCGTGGGTCCAAGCTTCTGGCTCATCCGCCTTTGACCTGCCCTCCAAAGCGCAAGGGACTTGACCGGTCGGACCTCTGACTCTTCCAGCTTTAGATACCTTTCGCAACATCCGACCCCTGGTTCTCCAGGTGCTGTTGGTAGACTGCCCGTGGCTCAACTGTGTGGCTCGACCGGTTTTTATCCCGGGTGTCCGCACCGGTGATCCAACAGAGCAGCTCCCACGGCTCCTCGGGACGCGGAACTGAGGCGGTTGCTGGGGTTCTGGCGGACTTCCAGAAGTTCGCCTGCTCTCTCTGGACGCGTTGCTCGACCTGTTCCCGCTCAGGAGGCTCTGGGCTTCCCGTGCGGGTGGCGGCTAGCATGTCCAAACCTTCCTGCTCATACTTCTCGACTCGACTCTGGCTCTTGAGGTGGCGCCTGGCGCTGCCACTAAGGTGTCTCCCACACCTTCTCCACCTATCACGCAGCACCTGCATCGCTGTGGACGCCGGCGCGGGGCCCTTTTGTCCCCCTGACCCCGCAGTGACGGGGCCCGCGCCCTTTACTGCGGGGAGGACGCCCCGGGCTGGGGAGCGTCCTCCTGGACAAAATCCAATCCGATGGCAGCCAAAGCTTCCTCCACCGACTCGTCCCCTATCAACGCCAGGGTGTCCTCCAGGAGGCACTTGGCCCACTCCTTCGGGCGCTGGCTCGCCTGCGGACAGTCGCGGGCATAATGGTCCATGCTCTTGCACAGACGGCAGCCCTCGTACTCTGGAGAGCCGAGTCGTTGCCCAGTGGGTGTCGGAGCGCCAGCGGATGTCGCCATGGCTAGCAGCTCCTCCGTGACATCTACGTGGGCCAGCAGCTGGACCGAGCGGCTCGTCTTATCCTGGCTCTGCCGCAACTCCCGCTCAGCCTCTATGGCCCAAGTCAGGAGTTCGTGGCGACCTTTACTGGCCGTCCGGCTCAGAGTCAGGACCGAAGAGCCTTTCCTCTCGGCTATAAGGAAGACCTTCCTCCTTATCTCCGGTATCAATCCCGTAAGGAATATCTCCAGCAGCTCCTCTTCCGGCACCGGAGAGGTGAGCTCGTGGGCAGCCAGCATGCTCACGATGTCGTGAGCAAGGTGCACCCCGTCCCAGAACTCGCGGACCGTGCGAGTCTGTCTGTCCTGACTTTGGCGCACGCGACGCAGGAACGGACCGATCGACGCCATTTCCCCCTTGTCGGGCATCACCAGCTGCGCCAAGGGGACCACTATGACGTCCAGGGTGAGGTTCTTACCTTCCCGAGCCTCCGTCAACACCGAAGAAAGCTCGCGGTACTCGGAGCTGAGTGCGCCGAAGCAGTGTCTGGCCACTTCTGACAGCAAGGAGTGGTCCGACAACACCTTCTCCTCACCCCCGCTCTCCAGACGCGCCATCCCCATGGCGTAGCGCACCGGCTCCAGTTCCCGAACCTCCCTGATCTGCCGAACAAATCGGAGGAGCCGACCAAAGACGTGGGACGACCCCTCCACCTCTGTGTGGTATTTGTCCACTGCCTTCTCCATGGTTCTGAGGGCCTCCTTGAGAGCGTGCTGCTCGTCCTTACGACTGTAATGGCTTCGGGGCTCCCTGTAACGAGAGGAAGACGAGAAGGTGAACTGGCTGTCGCCATCCCCGTCCTCGCCATCGCCGCCAGGGTCCTCGCCCGGACTCCCCGGGCCTCCCGGCCCTCCAGGGTCACCGCTCCCCGAGCCACCAGGACCACCATGACTGCTGGCACCGGGCATCTCCGAAAGCTCGTTTGGCTCCGAGTGCTCCAGTTGAGGGACCATCCCCCCCCGTCTTCCGGTGTGTCTGCCGCCGTAGCAAGCGGAGGTGGCATCACAGCCGGAAAGTGGTCGAAAGCACCGGGCCACACGTCCGCGGCGCAAAACCCACACACCGGCAGGTACACCTTTTTCAGGAACGCTACCACACTTTTCTTAGCGCTTGCCTGACACGCCCACATACGCACCGGGCTCTCCTCGTGCCCGCACCCACAGCGAGCGCAGCTCTCTGCGACGGACGCCAAGGCCGTCGTGAGACTGTGAATCACCTAGGATATCTCCCCTGCTGGAACGCTTACAGGCCTGGATGGCAGGCACAGCAAATTATTTTATGAAGTGGTTCGGCTTCTATCCACGCTGCAGCAGCTACAGCAGCAGAGGCCCCCAGGATACATCATGGAGAACGTGTCCCCATTGTCGCACAGACCAGGGACCAAGATCAGGGACGAGGTGTTCCCGTACATTGCCAGCGTCATTGGCCGACCAGTGTCCTTTGACGCAGCACAAGCAGGCGCTTACGCACATCGATTGCGAGCGTATTGGAGCAACCTGTTCCAGATCCACCAGTTTCGCTCCGTTATGAGCAAGGTGGCGAGACCAGAAGGACGAGTTGTATCGTCAATTCTATGCAAGGGCTGGCAGCCCAGACCAGTGATAAGAACAGACCGAGCGCCTCACTACGTGGTGAACGTGGTGGGAGAGCCGTTAAGAGCTCTTCCCACCATCATGGCAACGCAAGGGTCGAGAGCATTTAGAAGAGCAAGAATGGGCACCGTGGTGCGCAACCATGACGATGAGGACACCGAGGAAGAATCCCGAGAAGTGAACCTCGACGAGAAGGCGCGAGCCATGGGCTACAGCGCAAGTGAGCTACGCATGGCCGATGGCCTGAATGACGTAGAATTGGCGAGCATTCTGGGCCTGGCCATGGATCGCAGGGCTATGGAACTGCTGATGGCAGTCGCAGAAGCAAGCAGGAAGGGGCTTCCTCACAGCGAGGAGTCCCCAGAGGCGGAGAGTTCCCCAGGACAGCCTATCGCTGTAGACAACAACTGGGCAGACCACGCGAGGTCGGACCTTCAGCAGAGGCAAGCTTTGCTGGCGGAATGGGTTGAGAATTCGAACGCATATACTCAGCAGGTGGCGAAGACCATGAGTCACCGTGACTGGGAAGAGAAGCTGCAGATAATGTGCTCACAAGGGCAGAAAGGTGCAGAAGGAATTGGGGCTCAGCGCCTG
>LGRX02035071.1:0-24917 GCA_001247695.2 Cymbomonas tetramitiformis | reverse complement strand
ACGATAGATGCTATACAGGGCAAGAAGATGGTGAGCACCTTTTCGAATCACATGTTGGTAGAGCCTATAGTTATGCGTATGGATAATGCCCGAAACCCTGCTTGTGTAAACGCGCATGGTTTTGGTGTGGTATGAATTAGGCGGGCGCGACGTGCTGCCTCCGCCCTCACCCCCTCCGCCAGCACCTGAAGTCTGCTGCTTCATCTGCGAGGAAGACGATGGACGTGGAGTACACAAGTGCTCGCACTGCGGTGACTTCTACCACAACGTCTGCCTTCTAGGCAAAGGCATCGAGGAGCCGAACAATTGTGGTAGACCGGAGTGCATGGCGAAGCGCACGGTCTACCCAACCTCGCAAGCGGAGAAGGACGCTGCGAAAGGACTGCCGCTCTCAAAAGTAGGCGCCCTGCTGCTGGAAGGCGCGCTCAAGCAATGGCCACCGCCCCTTCAAGCGGCCACACCCCCCGTGGTTGGTGAGGGGGATGTGGAAGCGCCGTGGGGAGCGGAGCAACCCGCGGACGCTCCCGCCCCCACGAGCACGGAGGTTCTCGCGGCGGGAGAGCCCGCACGTGCGGAGGTGGTCGTGGAGGATGCCGCAATCGCAAAGGGTCCCGCGGCGGGAGAGCCCGCACCGGGGGAGGTGGTGTTGGCTCCGCCCCCAATCACGGGGAGCCCCGCGGCGGGAGAGCCCGCACGTGCGGAGGTGGTCGTGGAGGATGCCGCAATCGCAAAGGGTCCCGCGGCGGGAGAGCCCGCACCGGGGGAGGTGGTGTTGGCTCCGCCCCCAATCACGGGGAGCCCCGCGGCGGGAGAGCCCGCACGTGCGGAGGTGGTCGTGGAGGATGCCGCAATCGCAAAGGGTCCCGCGGCGGGAGAGCCCGCACCGGCGGAGGTGGTGTTGGCTCCGCCCCCAATCACGGGGAGCCCCGCGGCGGGAGAGCCCGCACCTGCGGAGGTGGTGGTGGAGGATGCCGCAATCACAAAGGGTCCCGCGGCGGGAGAGCCCGCACCGGCGGAGGTGGTAGTCGCTCCGCCCCCAATCACGGGGAGCCCCGCGGCGGGAGAGCCCGCACCGGCGGAGGTGGTCGCGAAGGCGCCCGCTGCCGCGGATTGGCCGGGGTGGGCGAAGGCCACGTTGGAGCAACGTGTTGCTTTTTATCCCCGTTGGGTGCATCACCGTGATCTGCCGCAGTTAGCACCGGTGGTGTACGTGGCGGGGGATGGGGTGCATGGGAAGGAGGGGTACATGGAAAAGTCCAAGGGGCGTTTCGAGAGGGGATCCGTCGTGTATCACCAAGGGCAAGTATACAAGGGCGCGTATATTGTGGGGACGATCTTGCACGTGAAAGACCGTGGGTGGTTCACCATATGCGGTGGGCCAATCCACGGCAAATACGCCACCCCGCACCTTACGCACATCTTCAGGATGAACCGGCTCAACCAGGGGAGCACGGATAAGGCCCGTGGTGCCGCCCACTTCAAGACTGAAGAGGGGTCGGACATCGTGTACGAGTGCGCGAGAATCTTCTTCCCGAAGCTCATCAAGCTGCACAAGCACTACGGCTTGCAGAACGGTACGGCATTCTCTTTGTTTGTGTGAATCGGTACTCTTGCGGGGGGTGCTGAGCATGCTTGCGGTGAAATTGCTTTTGTCTAAGTGGTAGCCCCCAATTTCTTTTTGACAAGCTCGACGTCCGATTGTGGGCTCTTCACAGGTGTCTCTTTGCCTCCGATCGTGAGGCAATTGACGGCAAAGGATCTTCAGGGTGACATCTTCCCCTCGCCGCACTACACGCAAGATGACTACGTCTTCGTGGACATGCTTGCTCGGTGGGGAGGGGGTGCGGCTGCAGAGCCGCAGGGTGGTGCGTCGGCGATTGCCGTCCCGGCGGTGGACGAGGGCGAGGACGTGGATACCGCCGGCACCCCACCGAGGAAGAAGTTGAGCAGCCAACTCGCGGGAGCCAACTCCCAGGGAAACCCGGCGGAGAGGTCGAGCCTCCCGCGGATACGGCAGCCGGCGGGTAAGGTTGGTAGGGGCTTGAGCTCGGGTGGCGGTGACCCGCAAACTTCAGCAAAGGGTCAAAAAGGGGGAGATCCTCTGCTGGCAGCGGAAGCATGCCGGCCTCGGGGCGTGCGTCAACGAGGGGCGCGGCGCCGGCGCCGTCAGCCCGCACGGTGGCCCCCCCTCAACCGCTTGTCGCTCTGTCGGAGGTTACCGAGGCGGCCCCACCGGTGAGGGGAATCACGGTGGAGGAGCTAACGGCGGTGTTAGCGAGGCAGGAGGAGGCGAGCCAGAAGATGCTGAAGCAGCAGGAGGCGCACTTCACCCAGCAGCTGAAGCTGTCTGAGGAACGCCAGCAGCGGGCCTTGGGGCGCCAAGTGGCGGACTTCATGGCAAGCCCAGGGGAAGATGCGCCCAGCGCGCCGACAGCCGAGGCACCTCCAACCCTCCCCCCCCAGCAGCAAAGCCCTCAGCAGCAACCTCAGGCGGTGCCTCAGGCGGTGCCGATGCTGCAAGTAGGACAGGAAGCGTCCCAGCCTCCCTTGTTGCAGCAAGCCTTCCAACCGCTGCAACCCCAGCCCTTGTTGCTGCAACAACCCCAGACGCAGCAGTTGCAACAGCTCCAGCAGCTCCAGCAGCTCCAGCAGCCCCAGCAGTTGCAACAGCTCCAGCAGCTCCAGCAGCCCCAGCAGTTGCAACAGCTCCAGCAGCTCCAGCAGCCCCAGCAGTTGCAACAGCTCCAGCAGCTCCAGCAGCCCTAGCAGCTCTTGCAGCTCCAGCAGCCCCAGCAGTTGCAACAGCTCCAGCAGCTCCAGCAGCCCCAGCAGTTGCAACAGCTCCAGCAGCTCCAGCAGCTCCAGCAGTTGCAGCAGCTCCAGCAGCTCCAGCAGACCCAGCAGCTGCAACCCCTTCTGCTGCAAGCTCCCCAGACTTTGCAAATGCAGCAGTCCCAGCCCATGCTCCTTCAGCAACCACAGGCCCGACAGCTCCAGCAGCTCCAGCAGCTCCAGCAGCTCCAACAGCTCCAGCAGCTCCAGCAACTCCAGCAACTCCAGCAGACCCAGCCATTGAATACCTCGGACTTGGGTAGGGCCTCGGGCGTCTCCATAGAGGAGTTGCAGAATTTGAGCCACCTTTGAATTTGAGCACCCGCCACCCGGCAACGGCTAGTGCCCCATGACTCCTGCAACTGCAAATAATATGCGTATCATTAGGGCAAAGTAAAAGTATGTTGTAGTCAGTTTACAGACGAAATTAGCCCCCCAACGCCCCGTGAATGTGACCCGATGTGAAATATCATTTCTCGATGCCTAGTAATAACTTCTAGATACTTCTCACAACTTGTAATAACTTCACCGTATCATTTGCATATCTCACGCGCCCACGAGACATGCATTTATTGTTTTGCAGTCAGCTTACAGACGAAATTAGCTCCCCAACGCCCCGCGAATGTGACCCGATGTGAAATATCACTTCTCGATGCCTAATAATAACTTCTAGATACTTCTCACAACTTGTAATAACTTCACCGTATCATTTGCATATCTCACGCGCCCACGAGACATGCATTTTCTGTTTTGCAGTCAGTTTACAGACGAAATTAGCTCCCCAACGCCCCGCGAATGTGACCCGATGTGAAATATCACTTCTCGATGCCTAGTAATAACTTCTAGATACTTCTCACAACTTCTAATAACTTCCCCGTATCATTTGCACATCTCACGCGCCCGCAAGATATGCAATTTCTGCTTTGCAGCCATTTTACAGACGAAATTAGCTCCCCAGCACCCCGTGAATATGTCCCGATGTGAAATTTTGCTTCTCATTGCCTACGGATGACTTCTAGATACTTCTCACAACTTCTAATAACTTCCCCGTATCATTTGCATATCTCACGCGCCCGCAAGATATGCAATTTCTGCTTTGCAGCCATTTTACAGACGAAATTAGCTCCCCAGCACCCCGTGAATATGTCCCGATGTGAAATTTTGCTTCTCATTGCCTACGGATGACTTCTAGATACTTCTCACAACTTCTAATAACTTCCCCGTATCATTTGCATATCTCACGCGCCCGCAAGATATGCAATGTATGTACGGCAGCCCGTCCGCGACCTGTAAGCAGCCCTGTGGCCACTACAATTATCAAAAATATAAAATATTGCCTCTAGATGATTTCTTTTAACCACTAAGTACTTCTTGAAACTTCTTGCGACTTCTAAATGTCATTTTCATCGATTATGCAATCCGGGCCCACCTAGCCGTGCCACATGCCATACATGTCAGCGCTCGTATCATGTGCTGATGAATGGCGACGACAATTCATACTTTTCATCAGCAGCGCGCTCGCATTTGTATACAACGTACATCGACGATTTTTGCAAATCATCTCTACGCACTGTTTACAATCACTGCGTGCAATGATTTATGGTCTGTCAGCATAATATTCACCTTTCATGATTTCATAAGATGCGAGGAATGCTCGATTTTAGCACGTACAGTTTTAATGTGTCTACATGCAGTGAGAAGCACACATGTGTACGCGCGACGAAATCATATGCAGAATGATTGTATATATGCAGGAATGCTGAGAGCATGGCGTAATGATCGTTATGCTGTGGATACATACTGCTGTGAATGCATTATTATCATATTGCAGCAGATTCCAATGTTCTGATGACCACACAAATACTTTTGATCATCAGCATCATACTTATCAGCACACACACACATACACTCATTTCACTTACAGCAATCATCAATATACAGTGCATATACTTCTATATCATGCACACATCTTATGCTGAATGATTGCAATGTTGTGAATGGTACATACTTTATTATACTGTACAGCTTGATCACGATAACAGCTGTAGTATATAGAGCACAAGCATATTGCAGTGAATGCTAGTCTATATTCGAATCCATGTTGCAAAGGGTGCCTGACAGTAATCTCAACACCATAATTAGTTTGTCGTGCCCTGGTGGAGCCGAGATGCTCTCCAGGTAACATGTACATTCTATGGTGGATTACTTGAAGGAATGCTCACCTGAGCTTCATGTAAAATCTATCAGCAACTCATTTCGTAATGAGATTATCATGGAATTACAACAATCCCTAAACTATATATATCATGTTAGATGTAATCAGTACGTGGTATGCTGACAATCTGCATGATAGGTTGTTAGGATATTGTGATATCCATAAAGATCTTGCAAAGTGTGTGCAAGTAAAACACACACACACACTAGTACTAATCAGCACAATACACTGCACAAACACTAGCATTCATTATACATGTTGACAATACACTGACTCCAAGTGTAATGATCAAGTATTGTATCAATACATAATACATAGATACCATCCAGCAAACACATGTGCGTGCTGGATGTCAAGTGATGGCGATAGATATGGGACAGGATCAAATAACATGCTGAAGGGCTGGATGGAGATATCTCCAGACCCGAAGGCAGTATACAGTGCTCAAATAACAGCTGGTCACTGTTGAGCACTGTCCATGCGTCTCATCTCACATATCATCGCTGGAGCAACTACAAAGACTACTCTGCATATTGACAATTGAATCAGACTTGATCAGATCAATATTGCATGCAACTCTCAGATCAGCTTACATGACATCTGACATAGGTATTAAGGACAAAACACACACATAAATATGTGAAGTTGCTGTGATTGTATCCAACAAAAGTCCAGATTTGTTCTAGATAAGATATATCACTTTGATAAATCTTAAGAGCACAGACCTATGCTCAGAACAAATCATAGGTTGATATATATTACTTCAGTGGGTGTTTCCACTTAAATCAATAAATATACATAATCAGAAAACTATATTTGCTGTACATGGGTTTGAATCAGAAAAACCCAGAATGCTATCAACCATAAAATGTTGATATACAGCACAACTCACTTAATTGCTATGAAACTTATCATATGCAAAAGTGAAGTTCCTTACAGCGATTCTGTACTTTATATTTCACATATACACTGAGATATGTCATCGAAGATAGCTAAAAAAAGCTATAAAATGGGTAAAAATGCTCCACGCATGATTTCAAAATGAAAAAGGTGTGCCCATTTTATATGAAATTATGATTTTATACCTATTAAGGTATCAGGAAATCATAATGACATATGCCATATCTCGTGTAACGCCCTAGATATTAGGTATGTAATATATAGGGGTAGACATATCGCTGTAACGATAAATCGCTCAAAATGCTGTACGTGAAACACATTTTGAAAATTTCGGATTGATTTTTTTTGCTGAAATGAATATTTATATATCAAATAACAATCCCTGAGCACACAAGCATGTGTAACGCCATGTAACAACCCTAAATTAAATGTGTGTGACAGGGGGTGTAACGTACCTCCTGCAAACCACCTTACGTTCATGTAAATATTAGATGCAGTTTTGCTTAAAAATCTTTGCAAAAACATTATACTGTTTATTTTTTACATGTATTAGGGTTACTGACATCATGTAACACCCTAATCACTGTATTGGGTAATAGGGCCACTGTAACCACACATGCCCTAAAATGCCGCTGTTATTTCGAAAAACTTCGTTTTTTTGGCGTTATTATATCATGCTAAATCATCACAGACATGATAATATTGAGGGCAACAACCCAAGAACTGTAAGGCTGCAACCCTAAAACTGTAACAGCTGCTTCCTATAAGGACTGCATGCTATAACCTATAAGCTATAAGCTATGAAGTATATAGGCAACTGATTGCCTATGTGTTCACACTTCCTCAAGGGGGAAGAAGGTGGATAGGATTCACACATATCCATTTTTCCGATCTGGTGATTATGATGGATTGCTTTTGATAAAACCACCATCCACAAGTAACGTTGAGATTTGTACAACGTTAAATCCACCATCACTAATAAAGTGTAAACTCGGATGGGAAACTATATTCCAATGACTATAAGTTGACTCTTGCTCAGCATTTACATTCTTGAGTAAGTTTGGAATGCTGAACTATATACATAACATATAACCTGATACCATGCTTAATTGCATTTCCTGAATCAGAAGATGATAGTTATATAATGTATATATGTATATATATGTCCCACCTGATACACTTTGGCACTATAGCCATACATAAGAGTGGGAAGGACAAGTGTATCGCTGTAAGACTGGATGATATAGTCCCAATGCTGAAGGCAGAATGTGACATCAGAATAACAGCTGATAACTGTTGGGAGACCACCATTCAAGACCTTCCGAGCATAACTCCCTTGTCCTGAGATGCAAGTGAATTGTTCATAATATATTGACATCACATAAAAGCATTCTGATAAAAACCCTATATATCCATGTGAGTTGTCATTACTACAAATGACATAGGTTTTGAATCGTCGAAATGAGTATAACTCCGATGTATTCATTAGTACTGAATAGCTGTTGAGATTATTCCTCCGGCTGGATTACAATCATTCACAATCCCTGTACATTCCGGTGACAAAATATTGCACTGGAATGATCACCACATTGGTATAATCTGTGATATATAAGTCACCAGAGAAAGCATTGCAATCAGCACAATGCTGTCTATACTCACAAAGATGAGTAACATATATTCTCAGATGTAATAAATGGAGGCACAATGTGACCTACACTAAAATCGCGTATGCTCGGGCACTGTATTGTAACCTGCGCTAAAATCGTGTATGCATGGACACAACATGACTTGTGCCAATGACGTGGACATATTTTATGCCACGACATTACATCTGAAATTAATAAATCACTCGGAGAGAAGGTGTTGACATCAGTATAGCACCATTATACATATAGTCATGAGGATTTTAAAGAAGACACAGTCTCTCCGATATTGACAAACATGGTACATATATATATATCCATGCTCTCTGATCATATATTGATATCCCACAGCATACGATGATGGTAATAGCAAGCCACTTCGCCGCTGGAGGGTAGTGTTGTATATACACAGCACATGCTTGGGTACTATATGACCCACGCTAATGACGTGGATTCGGGCTGCATCCCAATAACTGCAATGCACCTTTGGTGCAATGGGCTGCAACCCGAGAACTGCTATCCAGCTTCATAGAAAGCTTCCACGTCATCACATAGAGGTCGGACCTCTGTTGTATTTGAACGGCGCTTGACAACCGCCTAGCAATACACTTCATTGAGGGGGGAAGAAGGTAAGCTAGAAATACAACTAAAAACCAAATAAATAATAAAGACAAATAATAAAACAAGTAAGTTGCATCATTGTTTTTGTTTTGGTAAGCCTGACTGTATACAGTCAAACCATGCAGAACTCCATGAAGTTGACACATACATATCAGCTTGATTTTGAAGACCTAGACATTGTATACATCTGGTCTAGCATGTATCCAGACTAAAATTGTATATTGACACGGCGCAAGCACTATAGCCTCTGCCACCAATGATCATTGAAAAGGGCAACCATTCTTGATATTTCATACATATCATCTGATTGGATCATTAAAGGTGTCAAGATTACTCAATGCAATATGCAGGCCACGGCCTGAGTACAACACCTAGAAGGTCGAAGCCACTGAGCTGACCAATGCAGCATAAATGCTAGCTGCCTTGAAGGCTATTCAATAAGCCTATTGCCCTTTTGTCTTGATATGTATCCGTGTATTGGCATCTCTTTGAGGTAATTATACCTACTGAATGAGCCATACCAACCATCTTGTCTTCATTGATCATTACATATCTGATCATATCGCCATTGAGCAATGCCTATTCTGTGAGATTATATATCACGAGGCATTTCATTAGTGCACAATAAACAATTGAAGTGCAACAAAGATCATCAGCTCTACATCATACCAAAAGGTTGAGTTGTTGTCAATTGAATTTTTTAGACACCATTTCTCAGAGGTCTATTCATCATAAAAGACAGAGTCTGTGCAATCATGGCTATTCAGCCTCCGACATAGTTGCATAGCTATTTAGCTTATGACCCAACCGTTGTCAAACAGCCTCCATGCTATATGGCTGAAAAATGGCAAGCAATCTCTTCGGTCATTCTTGGGCATAAAGCAATCAAGCACAGCCAATCCAGGATGTTTATCCCAAAATTCTCTTCGAATTATTCATATCTTCTATGTGTCATATGAAACAATCAATATATCACCCTATGATGAAAGTCATCTCCTTCAGTGGTGATTTTGCATAGTGACTTTCTTGCTGTTTATTTTCTTCTCATGCTGCAGGTCTGCTGCATCCCTGTGTGATTCGTCCTCGATGAAAGAACAAGACATGTTGAAGCCAGTTTTGCTTTTGGATGAAGAAAGCTCAGAAGATGAAGTTACCAGCAAGTTTCGTAGCCGGTAAAACGTTCCGGATGTAGCAGTAGCAAAGAGGCGCTTGCAGAATAAGAAAAAGGCTGAGCGTGATGCCAAAAGACGTAAGAAACAATGTCCTCAGTGGATGTTGGATAGTCAATGGTAGCTCTAGCTAGAAAAGTACATTAGATTCAGATTCTGAACATTTAAGTGGGCTTGAATGCACTCAAATTTGTACTGAGTTGCAATTGTCCAAAGTTTTCACTCTGACATCATTACTTATTTGTGGAATAGCATATAATGGTATAAACCATCCACATATAGATTGACATCATACTTGTGGTTCATATCATTCTGGCACATAAGACGCGCATGCTTCATTGAGGAATCATGACTCTCTGAAAGTTCTTTCTGGAATGTTTAGAAATTTGTTGCCTCGACTATTAGGCCACGAAGTCTTGGAAAAAGCCAGACTACCGCAATCTGCAGCTGGTTTCCAAACGCAGTTCATCCTCATTCTGGAAAGTGACAGAAATTTTATAAAACAAGTCACAACTCTATCGGATTGAAATGACACATTCATCATTCATACTTCTTTATCATAACAAGTCTCTGAATAGTGTTTGCCCAAAAATAAAATGGGCACCATTGAGATAAATGATCATGTGCTGAAGAATATATACATATCACTAGGCAATGCCATGTTCTATTCATAACAAATGACATGTCAGCCATCCATCAACTACGAAAATACAACTCGTAGTAAGTTGTTGTCATTACGGACACTTCTTGATTGACTCTCCATTAGCTTCGATACCAAAGTTAACTTCGGTACCATCACTGATTTCTTTGTTCATCATAACAATCATTTTCCAGAACCATTGTCTAAGTTGGGTACACTATAGTGACCCTGAACTAACAAAGTATGTGGGCTGCAATCCAGCGACTGCATTTAACATCATCTAGCATTTGCCACACTTAAAATCGACAGGCATATTGCCAATATGACGTAGAGAGAATCAATGTTCAGATTAACATTGTTACCTCTAAAACATTCGATGAGTAATCTCAGTCTGATTCTCTTTCAAATCATTTTTTCACATAACATAATGATTGAATAACATCCTCCATCACCATCTGATTGGTTTGATACATCTCTTTTTGCGAGGGGGAGGAAGAGTATAGATTCATTCATTTTCATACAGCTGCCACACCTTAAATCATTGTGATTTTGCTTGGAAAATTAAAGATCTTATCAAAAGTTCCAGCATCTGTGTATAGCAGCCATAAAGTTGATGACACGGTACATCATGCCGATTGAAACATCAAATGAAGTCTTATTTGACTTGTTGACACATAAAGTTCATTATGAAGAAATCATAGATGCATATTTCTCCGGCTCTATCATATTAAATGAAGGGCACTGACATAGGAGAACGATGGTTTTATAAATGTAAATAAGCTGTATTATAAGCTTACGACCATCACTTTAACGTCAACAGCCTGAGATGCTGATTGTCGAAATTCAAGAGTTGAAAGATTCGATGAATCAACCTTGATACATGTGTCTTGATTGATGAATTGTTGATCCATGGTTTCTCCCCAAATCTAGAGAAGCTGGCACACAAGTTGTTGCCAATGTCTTAAGGAAAGCATCTGAGCAAAGGATTGCCAGTTGTGCCATCACCCATCAGGCATTGAATTTCATGAATAGCAAAGCCGAGTGAGTAAATCCGCCACTCTAGCTATTTGCCCGTCATTCCTTCCAGGTTCATGACAAGAGACAATTCATCAAAGTCATACACCAATGCATAAATCACATGCATGGTTGCACAGTTTGTATCCGAATGCCATTCCATCAAGGTTAAGCATCTTGACAGTAACTCTGGCCAACCAAAAGCCTTCCTGTCTTCGGATATCTTGAGCATTCTCATTTCCAGCTCCATTATGGACTAGGAAGCATCATGACTGTGCCTCGCCAGGACGCAAATCCTCAAAGCCGCATACTTGAGGCGAGCCTTATGAGACAGTAACCTTTGGCTTGTGGGGCGTCAACCCCTTATCAAATCCTGAACATTTGTTAACACCTGGATAAATTTATCATGATGCAACTTAAGTGGGATTATAAGTTCCATATAATCATATTGTCTACGTATGCTGAAGGCATAACGCCGCATATGATCACAATAGGTCGCAGCTTCTATAACATTGTGGCTTCTGAGTCAAAAGCTGATAGCCAATGACTTTTGCCAATTATTGCCGACCTAATAATAATCAGGCCGTGGAAACATGTACCCAAGAGGTTTTCATCCATCGGTCTTATAAATATATCAAGGCTGCATCCCAAGAACTGCAGGGCTGCATCCCAAGAACTGCAGGGCTGCATCCCAAAGACTGCAATGCACCTTCGGTGCAATGGGCTGCAACCCGAGAACTGCGGGGTTATATCCCTAACATTTTTTACCCTGCATCAAATTAATATGCAGGAGCAGGAATTGATCCTTCCTTGCTAAGGTGTAGTGAGCCTTGTATAAATCATACCCTTACACAGATACGCATATGCGGGTACCAATATCTGTGAAAAACTGCTAATGCTACCTTTGCCAAAACCGTGGTTTGTCATCGGATTCTTGGCCAGTCATCCGAGCTACCGGAGAATCGACTGAGGTAGACGGAGTTGTGATCCTAAGTTGTGCTTGACAAACATGACTAAAGAAATTCCACATTAGTACGTGACGAATCCATTCTCACTCATCGCGATAGATGTTCGTCAAAGCGCGCGTACCGGACCAAATATTGAGGAGTTGAGCAGACCGGGTAAAGGATTATAAGTCCAATCCCGTTAAGCAGGGCCACTCCGTTTGCATTAAGATAAGCCCCAAAAATCGGGCTCCCCATTGCCGCCTGTGAACCTCCATAGTAGCTTCAGGAGGGGAGGAAGGGTTGGGTGCACTATATATAACTGTGGAAACATGTACCCAAGGGTTTTCGTCGATCAGTCATATATATAAGGCCGAGAATCGTGCGATTATAAATCGTTAAATCGTGGGATCATCGTTCGCTAAAAGCGACGACGGCTAGCGCAAATAATCCGTAACGTATACTTCGGATGCTTTGAATCGTCACTCTGACGCACGATACGTATGGATCAATCAGTAATCCAGCGTCAATCTGCATCACGAAACGCAATTCATTGAACCTTGAAACGTCACTCTGAAATACGATACGATTTCCAGAAAGGTGGGCTACATCCTAAGAACTGTAAGGTGAGGGACTAAAGTGGACTCAGTTCCCCCCAATAACCTAAAAACACCATGAGGGACGCCTCAAATCGGTGTAAGAAGACTGGTACCAGCAAGAAGCGACAACGACAAAGACATCATAGACATATACAAAGGTATGCCCGTTGTGAGGTCACAACTCTTTTAAGAGGGGAGATCTGTCAGGGTCATGACCGATGACATATGTGTCATACATGTCATACGTGTCATACCTGTCAGACATGTCATACCATGTCATGTCATGTCAGTCGGTCGTGTCATATATTTATGACAGTCGACAGTATGGTCGACCATGACTGTACATGTCGAGTCGCGTCATATATTGATATGACATTCGTCAATACGGTCGACGATGACTGTACAGGTCGCCAGATGATAATGTCATATCATCAGGCATCCCTGTCATCGAGAGTTCGTAAGTCGAACTCGATGATGGCAAAGCAAAGATACATCTTGAATAACAAACAAGAACCATCTTGGCTTTTAGCATGCGCGGAACTCGCATGCGCAGCATGAACGAACTAGTCGTTTCCACAATGCTGGTCGTTCAACCTACGTCTCGGGTTCACAACCCAATGGCGGTACCATCTAAGATGATGGGAGACGTATGGTACTTAAGTGAGGAAGCGTTGTGCTTCAGCAGATCCTCTTAAAGAGACTGCACTCACAAACCCGCTCATCCGTTCACCTGCATCGCTGTCCAACTTTGCAGTGTTTCATTGTATATTGATAATATATTCACGGCGCTTGTATCTAGAGCCGTATCAATATCGGATTTTTCGCGTCATATCGATATGCGCCGTAGCTGAATCCCGATAACGCGATATATCGCATATATCGCAAATATGACCAGGGCAAGGGACCACGGGACATGGTCACATGGATCCCGTGAGTTGGTCGAAACGATCTTGGAATCCTTACTTCCTTAGTTGGAAACGACCAATCATACAGTATGCGTTTATACGTGAGTCGAAGATCATTACGACTATGCTATATTGAGTATTGACCATCAGGCATCACAATATAGCCAAACAACGACACTGTGGTAGCCACAAAGTTGTCGACAAATTGAAATTCAAAAACATGGGGAAGCGCGGAAGTGGAGTCAAGCGTCGCAAGACAGCGTCATCGTGACCCCTGATGTGACCATGCTTTAACCTCGGTTATGGGAATATTTCTACCCATGTCCTTGTGACCCTTTCAACTCCTGCTGTGATCACGAAGAGTGTGATATACATATAGTTAAGATATATATTCACAGCTTCAGGAAACAGTCGGGAACGGGCAAAACGGCTAAGACAATTTGATAACACAATCACTTAGGGTTTTGTGCAGGGTATATTGCTTGCCGTGGCGGGCCGGCCCGGGGCCGTAGCTCACCACTCCGGGCCGCATGTGGGCCGATGGAATATATGGATGCGGGCCGTGACGTGTGATATGAAAATACCAAAATTTATGCAAAATTATGCGATTTTTACAATATCACCATACTTAAAATTAAAATTTCGCCGCCTGCGACGGGCAATTTTGGAGATTGGCCGTATTGGCCGAAAGCGGGCCAGTGGGTTTGCCGATTGCGGGCCGTAAAGGAAAATATAAGCAATACAGACTGGTTTTGTGTGTGTCGGATTATCGGTCGGAAAGCACGTGACAGACTGCAAGTGACACTCGCAGTGAGGGGTGGCACAGAAAGGGGGTTGACGACTGTCAGTGACACAAAGTCACCCCCTTCATGACACCACCTCACCCCGAAGGTGTGAGGTCACAGGCAAGATGCAGCAATTCACCATAGGTCCTAGCTAGTACTCAAATGTTACTCGGCCCAAAGGGACCTTTTCAGTCCATCTAGTGGTGGATCCCCGCGTGGGCGATGGCTAAGCAACTGTTACAACAAGCTAGAAGTGCTAGGTCAATCACGGCTCTGGCGATGTGCTGTCGATTGGTCAATCCAAGTCAATGGCACCACCGGAACCCTGCATCTTCGGAGTCCAATACTTCGGCGGGGCAAAGGCAAGCCACTGCTCGTCGTCACGGCCGTCGATGAATGCCGCAGCATTGAGCGCCGTGCCGTCAGGCGAGGCGGGCGGCGACACATCCTCAGCAGAGTCTGAAGAGTCAGGGTTCGTATGGTGATCGAGAATTTCTTTCTCCGGCTCCTCCACCGTGTCAGGCTGAGGGTCGTCGGGAAACTGGACGTGCATGGCCGCCGCAGAAGATGGCTTCCCCCCGGCCGCCTTAGCAGAGGCGGCAGGTGGTGCAGCCGGGGCGGCGATCGAGCTGGGAGGAGCTGGGCGTGCGGACGCCTTCATCGCTGTAGTAGGCGCACGCCCAGGAGCAAATGACTCCGCAAATGCATGAGATGAGGGCACACCCCCTTGGTGTCGGGGTGTGCATCAGTGAGGCCCCACATGCGGAAACAGGTCATACACGGAAACCCCGTGCCTGAACACCTGCGGAAGAGCGCGTTGGGCGCATCGGCCACCCATTCCCCCTTCAGGGGTATAGCGGAGCGGGGCTCGCCAAAGGCGCAAATGCGGGCGTCAGGGTGCTTCTGCCGAGTGTAACCCCCCAAGGCGAGGGCGGCTCCGCCGGCGGAGGCGGCGGACGGTCGGAGAGAACGGCGTGCTTGGCCTCGTCCCTCCATGCCGTGCGAATGCGTAGACACAGACTCGCGAACGAAAACGCGGCACCTGTACGCAACTCACGCAACACCACCAGATAGCAGATACCGAGGGGCGGTGTGGGGTGAGGCCTTGGCGGAGTGCAGCAAACCCAAAGATGCCAAACAACCGAGGGCTTCCCGTGCGTCCTAGAGCACGAAATTTGGCACACATACTGCCAAGAGATGCACCTTTAAGTTACCTGAAGCTCAAGGCTTCAAGTTACTTTTGCGCGAAACGCGCAATTTATTTCTAAGGCGGATGTTTTGGGTTTGGGTTTGGGTTCGAACCCAAACCCAAAGATGCCAAACAGCCGAGGGCTTCCCGTGCGTCCTAGGGCACGAAACTTGGCACACATACTGCCAAGAGATGTACTTTAAGTTACCTGAAGCTCAAGGCTTCAAGTTACTTGTGCGCGAAACGCGCAATTTATTTCTAAGGCAGATGTGCTGTCACAACAGTCACAACACCGTTCGCCCCATGAGGCGGAGGAAGGTTGATGAAATTGCGTAGTTTCCTGTGAACGAGAATTTTACGATGCAATTGCGGATTGGGATGGGTCAACGAAGAACGAGTAACACAAACAGTAAGTAGTCACGCAACGGCAACGGCAACGGCAATGGTGTCCGCGATGTCGATGTCGGTTCACCGTCTGCTGTGTCGCTGTCTCTCACGCGCGCGATAGACGCAACCGTGACATGCAATCATCATGTGTCATCGGAAAAGTTGGACGAGCTCCCAGCGCCCGTACCCTGTCCCTAAGTGTAATTGACAATTGTCGTAATTGTGTGATGAACAGCTCAACAGGACCACCAACTGAAGGAGTTGGGGAATTTGCCCGGGTTCGTCCTTATTGCTTATAAAGAGCAGGGGTATAGTACGAGGTCAACTATAGGGAGTGTCACCAACGCAAGCTACCAAGTCCAAGAACCATATATGATATAACCAACGCAACGCAAGCCTGGGCCATCGCCAAGCCCAACGCAAGGCTATTCGCGAATCGCGATAGGCTAGAGCCCTACAGTAAGCCTATTGTAAAGGCTTGACAAAAACCTGCGCTGGACCGACGCGAGAACGTCGCGTCGTAGAGACACGAGACTTTAGTCTGATGAGTCTACAGACGAGAGAACCAGAACGAGAAGAGACGAAACGTACTGTACCGAGGTTTGTACAGTACAGTGGCTGTTCCCATTATGACGTGTTCCCATTATGACGCACATCATGTTTGGGTATTTCAAGGGCATTTGCTTGATCCGACGTGTACAAACCACCATACCGGCGATCGACCAATTAAATTCCCCACATATTGATACCCGGATCGGCTTATTTGGCCCATTATATCGAACGATATCGCAGAAACCCCGTGCGAACAGATCCAGGAGAAAAAAGTGGCTACGCCATATTTAACAAATAACTTTTAGAAGCGCGCGTCATAATGGGAACAGTAGTTTTAGGGTAGCAGTCATGTTTGTCTTCATTACGTAAGGATATTACGATATATGCAGAAATTTGACATCAGGGAACCAAAATTGACTCAATTTGTGACATTTTTCTCACTCGTGGGACCCAATGAAACTAAATAGATCGAAAGTTACACGCCGTTAAAAAAGTACGTCATAATGGGAACAACCACTGTAGAGCTCTAGAGGTACACGTCCCACGCCAGACGAGAGACGAGAGAGCGACAGCGACAATTGTGCTGCAAATCGTCGAAAAGTGGTCACGATGATCAATTTTGATGAGATGCATGATTTCTTCAGAGGCAGGTATAAACAGACCTGAACGTCATAGAGACACCTTAATACTCTGTTTCATTATAAATACGGTATGTATGTGAGAGGGAGAATCCTAGGGGGCATGAGCCTCGTGGGCACTGCCTTTTTGCATGGTAAACATACGCAGCTATGATTTACACCATGAGCATGTCTGTGTTACCCCTCAGCTCGTCGTCCCAGTTCAACTGGTCGTGAAAGTGCTGCGCCCTCCTTCGCTGGTTCGCGCTGGTTTACGCTTGCGTCACCGGCGAGTAGCCGCGTGGAAACAGAGGTCCCGGGAATCGTAGATGCACTTCACAACTTGATAGCACGCGGACAGGATGGCAAGATGAGTGGGAAGGCAAAACGTCAAGACAGTTTAAATAGATTCACGTCATCCTCGCCACTGGTTCGCAACGCGAGGGATGACGCCTTGCCTGCTCTCTTGTTCCATTCAAGTTTTACCCCGCTGCTCCCACAACCAGGTATCGTATACGATCCTTTTATTCCGTTAATGCTGTGTGAAACAGCGACTTCGTATCCTCAGCAAAGTCACCAATATTCACGTTCCTCTTTAAATCGGTGAACGGTGGCTCGACAAGTCAGATGCGATGCGAAACTCTGCCGTTTCAGGACATAAAAATCATCCCAATAAAGTGCGACCATGTTGGGGGAAGAGTTTGTTCAGCTTGGCGTATCGAGGTGGCCAGCAGGCGGCTCACTTGAAGGCTGCGCGGTCGAGTGTCAATCAGGTTCATCAAAGGGCGGCGGCTCCAAACCTGGAGCACCTTCTGACTCCCAACTCCCAATTCGCGCCCAACTCCCACGCCGGCCGTACTCTGCCTTGGTCCATCCAACCAAACCCTTTACGAAGACTCGCCACGCGCCTTTCTCCCCTTCCCCCTCAACATCGATTCCACGAACCCCACCACCACTTTATGAGACCCAATCACTGCCCAACATCGACTATCTCGGCCCTGGACCGCACACTGAGGAAGTAAAGGTGGCAACAACTGTCCTGGTGAGCGAGCGGCTGATGGCTTTGGATGAGACTTGCATTGATGCTGATTCCTGGTGTAAATAGAGCATGGCCCTCCATGTAAAACGAATGCTGAACCCGCGACTGATGAGGCGCTAAGACCCTGGCACAGAACTGACTAAGTGGATAAGCGACCTTCCCAAAGTGAGGCGCAAGGATTTCATGGGACTCTTCTTGCGCGAAAGGGGCGTGGGGTATGCCCTGGCGAGGTGAAAGGGGCGTGAGACGTGTCCTGGTGAAATGAAAGGCGCGTAAGGCATGTCCTGGTGAAATAGAAAGGCGCGGGGCATGTCCTGGTGAATGAAAGGGGCGAGGGCATAGTCCATGAAAGGGGCGTGGGGCATGTCTGGTGAATGAAAGGGGCGTGGGGCATGTCCTGGTGAAATGAAAGGGGCGTGAGGCATGTCCTAACAAATTGGTGTGAGTCACACGTGCTGCAACTGCACAGGTCAAGAGTGCCGGGGAGAATTTGGACCCATATACCTCCAGCCTGCAGTCCACCATCGCGAGTGCCTACCCGGAGCATTTCTCCAAAGTCCTGCCTCGGAAGTGCTCCTGGGAGTTCAAGCCCGACTGGAAGCTCCTGAAGGGCGTCTCCTTGGATGAGCTGCGAGAGGATTGGAGGGGCCTCTGCGATACTGTGGGCAGCAGGTACGAGCCCTGAGGCCGCACAAGCGGTGGCATCAGCAGAAGGGCAGGCCTGCACCGATTAAGGCGAGCAGGCAGCATTTGTGAGGAGGGATGCCGGAGCGACTTGACAAGGAAGGTGTGCTTGATGGTACTCGAGAGGAGTTAGTAGAGTGGCAAGGGTAAGAGGTGTTGGTCTAGTTCTGAGACTTATTTTGGGTGACGGACTTTTTTTGGGTCACGGACTGACCATCGAGTTTTGCATTTTTTTATGAGTTTGTGACGCCAAGCACGGTAAAGGCTGAAACTCATCGACTGTCTCAAACCATGCGCTGATAGCAGGTATGTTGAGGGCGAGTCCCAAGTCCTCAGCCCGGATGTGCTCCTGCAGCAAGGCCTGACACCGGGCGTGGTGAAGCTCCTGTACCACTGCGTCCAAGTACACACCAGCGGCATGGGTGCTCTACTGAATACTCTCTTCAGCCTCAACAATATTCCCACCAATAGCCATTTGCTGCCTGCTACGTGGCGGCTTGTCGGCTCGTTATGGGACCATTACTCCCGTGCCGCATGTAGCAGTGAGATCGTGACGCTGGTATACCGCCCAGAGGCCAACTTCAGATGCACTTTGCTCCCGGGCAATAGTGTTGCAAAATACGATTTCGTGGCTTTGCAGTGTCTCATGCTTTCTTGTTGTATTCTGGTGACGCATGCTCGCTTGTTGCGTCACTGTGTCACATGCTCACTTGTTGCATCGTTATGTCACATGCTCTCTTGTTGCGTCACTGTGTCACATGCTCGCTTGTTGCGTCACTGTGTCACATGTTTGCTTGTTGCGTCACTGTGTGGCATCTCGCTTGTTGCATCGTTATGTCACATGTTCTTTTACAGTCCCTGTGCTGTGCTCTCTCGCACGTCACTGTGTGCATGATCTTTGTTGCGTCGCTGTGTCACATGCTCTAATTGCGTCACTGTGTCACATGCTCTCTTGTTGTGTCACTGTGTGGCATGCTCTCTGATGATGGTGTGGCATGCTCTCTTGTTGGCGTCGCTGTGTCACATGCTGTCGCTCGCTGTGTCACATGCTCTCTGTCGCGTCGCTGTGTCACATGCTCTCTTGATGCGTCACTGTGTCACATGCTCGCTTGTTGCGTCACTGTGTCACATGCTCTCTTGATGCGTCACTGTGTCACATGCTTGCTTGTTGCGTCACTGTGTCACATGCGCTCTTGTTGCGTCACTGTGTCGCACGCATACTTTTTAAATGTATCCCGAAGTAGTTGTGAAGGGCAGTACATCAGATTCACGCTGAGCGCATGGTTGACAGAGGAAGCCTCACTGCGCAGGCCGCGGAGCACAGTCAGGAGGCCGAAGCGAGGCGAGCATTGGAGGAGCAGCTGGAGGCAATGGCGGATGAGCTGGCTTTGACATCCATGAAGTGCTCCAAGATGCAAGCCATAGTAGATGATAAGCGTGACAATGACAGGCGCCAGGCGCGTGCTGCGAGGGGGTCACAGCAGTGTCCCGCCTTGCCCCTCAATCCTCTTTTTCTTTTGCCAGTCACTTCCCGGGCAGACGGAGTGCTCACGTGTGGCCCAGACGGCCGTGATGACGCCAAGCTGGGAATCCCTTCGGCAGCGCTGCAGTGATGTTGATGACACTTATTGGGCCCTGCGCTGATGTGGACGGCTACAGGCACACCAGCTGGCAGAGTACAAGGATTCCCTGGTGGCTGCGGTCCGTAAGGGCAACTTCATGGAGCGTTGCCTCGACGGGGAAGTGAAGAGCAACCGCGTGTTGAAGGAGGAGGTGTCGGCAACGGCTGTGCAGCTCCAGGAGGCGCGTGCCACCGTGGAGCAGCTGCAAAATGATGGTGACCCTGGGCTGCAAGAGCCTGACGTGGGGGGTAACCTGGCCACTGGGGAGAGGTCCACGGTGATGATGAGGCGGACGGTGAACGGCGCAGAAACTGATATGCTACGCGCTGAGGTGGCAGAGCTACAGGCATGTTTGGAGGCGGCCAAGGAGAGCCAGCAGGAGGCCCTGAAAGGTCGTGATCAAGCGCGGGCAGCCGCCACCTCCGCAATATCAACAGCCGAGGCTCTGACTCTCAAGTAGGTCGAGCTCCTCTTGCTTTCCGTGCGCAGAACTGTTTCCTATGGCTCTCAGCCCACGCTGGCTTTGCCCTCACAGCCGCCTTCACCGACTTCCCCTTGCTGCCTGTTTTTCTTTTGGTATCCGGCGTCATATCAGTTCACGCTCAAACTGGTCGCTGCAGAAGTCGCACTTTGCCGACAGCAGGGCAAAGGTCTGAATGGCAGGTCCTTTTACCACACCCCAAGCATCTGCTAACTGAGCGGCTGATGAAGAACGGCGGCCGCGCTTGGCAGGTTGAAGGAGACAGGCATGGGCAAGACGCTGCTGTTGGCATCCAACCATAAACTGAGGGAGGAGGTCAATCAGCTCCAAAGTACACACGACGGGGCATTCGAGCCGTTGATAGAAAAGCGTGTTGCAGAGGCAGTCCACAAGGCGGGTGTGTCCTGGGAGGAGAGGGCCGAGGCAGCAGAGCGCGCACACGCGGAAACGCTGCGGCATGCACTGGCCAGCTTGGAGGAGCAGCACCGCGACGCCCTGCTCCAGCACCTGGAAATGGCGGCCTCGGCTGCGGCTACAGCTGCCGCAACCTCGGAAGCCACTGCGAAGGCAGCACGCGCCGCCCACGCAGATGCGCTGCAATCTGCGTTGAATGAGCACGGCCTGATCAAAAGCAAGCTGGACATTGAGGTGAGCACCAGGCGGCCTTGGCTAACTCTTAGGTGCCGCATCATCTCAGGATTGTGGTGGGCACCAGGCAGAGTGCGCAGCTGAGAAAAGCGACAGAAGGAGAGACCTGGCAGGGCTTGCTCGAGCGTCGGGACGGATGTTGTCCACGTCAGCCTGACGGCACGCTTTGTCTAGACGTGACCTGCACTGCGTAATCCGTATCCCCCCACAGAGCTTGTACAGCCCCCAACGCGTCCAGGTGGCTGGGGCTGTTAGCTCAAAGGGCACCCAGCGTGGGGTTATTGACGTGGCAGTAATGCTACAGATTGCGCGCGCTGCTCACGCGTGCCTCCCACGGCATGGCTTAGGCGGTGCCCGCGCTCCCTCCCGCGCAGATGGAGCAGCTGAAGAGGAGCGTGGACGAGATTCGCAGAGGGGCCAGCAACAGGGAGGCGATGCTGAGGGAGGATCTGGAGAGTGCCCGAGCGTCAGTGAAGCAGAAGACGAGTGAGCTAGCAGCGCTGCAGGAGCGGCATGATGACCAACTGGAGGCCCTGAAGGCTCGGCGAGAAGCCGATGACGCTCGGGCCCTCTCGAGACCGCAATTCCAGCAGCGCATGGAGCAGGGAGATGTGCAATCCCAGTCTGACTGTGACGAAGATGTGAGGCCCGCCCCTCGCTACATGCGACCTAAATTGCAGTCCGCGATTCTCCAAGAGCTCGTCCCTTGCCGGACCATGCGCCAAGGTCCACCGCCTCGCAGCCTACGTGGCGCCCTGTTGCAATTGTCGAAGTCAAATCTCGTATTATCGGTGGAATATGCTAGCAAGGATTCCCCAGCCGATTTTTTCCACAATACTGTGCACGATGCGCCTCGGATCTTTGAGCACCGCAGAGTGCAATCTCGACGGTTTGCTCCATCACACGTTCGCGAAATATATTTGCGATGACATACACTTGTCATCAGGTCCTTCCCCTTGCGCGCGCATGCCTCAGATCCCTCTCTAAGTCCCAGCTTTGAGCAACTCTTTGCGAACTCCGGGATTGGGGGCAAACTGATACGCCCAGCTTCAAGCTGACGGCTCAGGAGGCGATGCAGAAATCCTTTTTATGTGCGATCCAGTTGAAGCCAAAAGGAACGGGCATCGTCGCCGGTGCTCGTGAGACATGCAGGGCAGTCAGCGGTTGGGGGGTATGAATGGGGGGTATGAACATGCAGGAACTGAAACGCCAGCACCAGCGAGCTGTGCAGCAAATGCAAGCTGTTGCCACGGAGAATTCAATCAAACAACAACAGGATTTTCGCGTTTCTATGGATGCAATGGGCGCCTGCCTGGAGAGCCTGGAGTGCAAGATTGATCAAGTCGAGAGGTGCAGAGAATACCTCTCTTCCACGTTCGCTTTTTCTTTCTTAGCTCCTTTCCGCGCTCTCTTGTTCTTGCCATGTTGTTTTCCCCGATTCACTGTTGGGCGAGCCGGTTAGCCCTGCTTGCTGCAGGGCCCGCGCACTGCCGTCACAGTTTGATTACATGTTTAAGTATGGAGGTTCCTCGTTGCGTTGTCATCCTCTTGTGGTTGGAGTATGGCCAGAGCTGACATCAGAATATGGAAATTTAGAGTTTTGAGTAATCAAAGTAGGGAACTCTGTTTAGCCACAGGAGTGGACGTAGTATATCGAGATGGGGAAGAATATGTGGGGCCGTAAGTTGCTTGGTTGTGTGCTGCTCACAATGACAGATATTGTTCAAAATTGAGTGCCCTGCAGTACCAGGTACGCCATCATTTGCCCGACGGTACACCTCGGGATGCAGTTGAGGACGCAGCTAGATTGGCAAGATGATGGATGGCGAATGGTGGATGGCGGATGGCGGATGGTGGATGGCGGATGAATGGCGGATTGAGGATGAATGGCGGATTGAGGATGAATGGCGGATTGAGGATGAATGGCGGATTGAGGATGGCGGATGAATGGCGGATTGAGGATGGCAGATGAATGGCGGACTGAGGATGGCGGATGAATGGCGGATAGAGGATGGCAGATGAATGGCGGATTGAGGATGGCAGATGAATCGCGGATTGAGGATGGCAGATGAATGGCGGATGGTGGATGGCGGATGACGAATGGCAGATGAATGGCAGATGGTGGATGGTGGATGAATGGCTGATGGCGGATGGCTGACGGGCAGTGCTCAGATTTGGTCACTAAGCCACTTGCGGATCAGTGGTATGGGTTAGTATGGGTGGTGCATATCAGTCTTAGTATGGGTGCCCGTGTGGTGGGCATGGTCGAGGCAAACCCACTGCGACCGATGGCAGCCATGTTGGTACATGGGCAGTCTTCCTGGGTGCATCGCTGAGAGGGGGCGGGTTAGGGTTTACTTAGGGCTTGTGGGGGGGAGGGCGAGGAATGCAGTGTTTTGGTAAATGCACGGAAGACGTCGATCGATTTGTTACAAACGTCGGCTTCAACGTGGCAAAAGTTGAGAGCAAGGCTGAAGAGGTTGAGCGCATGTCTTCAGGTCATCATTTGCGGGCGCCACGTCAGCGCCCGACTCATCTTGCATGCCGGGCGCGCTGCTTGCGCGGGCGGCTGTACACTTCACGTCTTTGACCTACCCCGCTGACATTTTTTGTGGTTTGTGGAGGGCGCACGGACGCGCTCCGTGCCGCATGCGCTCACTGACAGCTTGGCTCCGTTGCCTTAGACGTGGTAGCGGTTCAGAGGGGAAACAAGGGGCAGTTGGCCAGATGTGTTCCGAAGGAATACAGGGTGCTGGGTGGTGTGCAAAAAGGACCAGCTGCTAGTGCCACCGGGCAGCAGTTCAGGGTGACGCGGTGTTAGGCCGAGGGTGCTTGCGCAGAGATGCTGCGGAACATGTCCAAGCAGTGCGAAAACTATGATCGAGACGTGGCCAGAAGAATCCAGCAGTGCGTCCACCCCTCATGGGACCCTATCACCGCTGCCCGCACTCACAAGCCTACTTCTAGTGCCGTCGAAAGTGGGGTGAAAATTGGTATCGACCCCTCACAGGGATGTGTGGGAGTAAGGCTTTCCCCGTCTTTTACAGTGGTGTCCAACTCAAACCGAACCTTTTTTTATTCATATGTTTGCGCATCACACCGAGCTTCGACCTTATCCGTTGCCGTTGGTACTCTGCGGAAGGGTGCAGACTGCGCTAAAATGCCGCAAGGCGCATGATGCCACTGTGAAAAGAACTAGCCTTGTGCGCAATGGCATTTCGAAATAGAGCTCGCATTGTGCGCGCATCCCCCCTCTGAAATATGTGATTTTAAGCATACGCACGAGGGCGATTGAACCACTGCCCTCGATTTAAGCACGCGCACGAAGGCGACTGAACCACTGCCCTCGATTTAAGCATGCGCACGAGGGCGACTGAACCACTGCCCTCGATTTAAGCACGCGCACGAGGGCGACTGCCCCTGATTTAAGC
>LGRX02035070.1:0-14595 GCA_001247695.2 Cymbomonas tetramitiformis | reverse complement strand
AAGTACTTCCCGGGGAGGAGAGATTTCTGTGACAGTGGCGGTGCTTATAAGCACCAATTTTCAACAACAAACCTTTGAGTACCTCCAAGGAGGTGGTCGGTGCTTCCCAGCTGGAATCTGGGGAGCTGAAGAGTCAGCCCAAACTGCAGGGGCTCATGCCGACCTGCAAGTTCCTTTACCCGAGGGAGTGGCGGGCGTGGGTAACTTTTTTAGTTGGTAGACTCGGAGCCCGAAAGTACTCGCAGAATGATGAAGTTTGTATTTTCGCAAAGCTTTCAAAGCTTTCCGAAAGACCTTTCACATTCACAAACTCAGGCGATGGTGTGCAGGCCGTTCGATGCCTTGCATCTCCCGTCGTTTCAAGTGTCGCTCCACATCACTCTGTGATGTGTCCGATGTCCAAATGTCTTTCCATCTCCCCAACCTCTTCAACTTCCGTGACGTCACGGTGACCAGTCATGACGCAGGCATTTCATGCCGTCAGACTTTTGAGACTCTGTCTCACCCCCCACGGTTCAGGTTGTCGCAACGCGACCAATCAACACTCAGGAAAGTCGTACTGCCGGATTCATCGGAACTCCGTCCCGAGGAAAATCCCCCAGTGGGCAAAAACCACAAAATTTTCAGGAAAAAATCGTCGGGCCCTCAGTTGGCCTCGGGCTCAACTTTTAGGGTCAGAAATTCCCTCCCCCGTACTTCCAGCATAATTGCGAAATAAATTTCTCAATTATCCACACAGGTACTTCCCGGGGAGGAGAGATTTCTGTGACAGTGGCGGTGCTTATAAGCACCAATTTTCAACAACAAACCTTTGAGTACCTCCAAGGAGGTGGTCGGTGCTTCCCAGCTGGAATCTGGGGAGCTGAAGAGTCAGCCCAAACTGCAGGGGCTCATGCCGACCTGCAAGTTCCTTTACCCAACCGGCTGGTGCTTCTGCTCCCAAATGCCACACAGGCAGGCCGGCACAACCCTGTGTTCCTCCCACACCTTGGTACACAATCTCACAATCCTACTTCAGGCAAGCCTGAGTGGCAGCTCCAGCCTCCACACCTTCTCTCTGACTACCACATTCTCCGAGCCTGACCGGCCCTTCTTTCCAACCATCCCCTCACCTTCTGACATTAACACAAGTCCTCCCCTTCATAGGCACGTCCCACAAATAAGTCTCTCTCAAACCAACTGCACCATCCAGCAAAACAAGCATCAATTCACCCCACTGCTGCCACACAGAATTCTAATAGCAATATGCACTACACCCCGCAATCGAGCACTTTTCCCCGGACAATTGCACCATCAACTAGGCCAGCAATCAAAGCACATCGAAAGTTCACAAACATATTTTCAAGTTAATAGAACAATCTTTTTTTTTTTATAAATTCAAAGAGTAAAGTGATATTTCACCAATACCAAACCAGACTTACTGTCCACTTTCTCATACAATCAACTTTTGAACTACCTTTCTAAAGGTCCAAGAAACAATCTGTGTCCACAAAGTACTTTTCATCGAACTATTTTCTCATTAGTGCTCATCTACACTTCACGTGTCCGTCATCCCGGTTGCACATCATCTTACTGCCGTCGTCCCGGCTACCCGTGTCCTCATCTTCACTTCTCGCAGCTCGCTTGCCCGTGCTCTGGCGACTTGCAGCCCCTGCAAACGTGAATAAAGCCGCAGTCTTTTCCCTTCTTGCATCCTTCCTTTTTCTGAAAGAAATCACAAATCCCGTCCTTCTTTCCTTTTTCTACTCCTTTGTGTCCTTTGTCCCGGGTCCTCTCCTCGAGTAAACTCTGCGCCTCTCGTTGCGCCGGTACATACTCGTACTGGAATCTGTGTCCCAGTCTAATCGGATCCCACGAATCCAACCTCCCATCCTCAATATCGCTCCTAACCTGCGCGTCAAAGTCATACACTTCCGTCCAACTGTGCCTGTCTGCCAGTTTCATTATCCACGCAACATACTGCCTGAACTGCGCGCGTTCCTTTTTCGTTTCCAGCATCTCCAACATCTCCATATTCTGCTCTAAGAACTGATCCTTCGTCAAACGCGGAATCGAAACTGACTTCATCTCTCCTGTCGCCGGGTCCGCAACTACAGTTTTCCTAAGCTTCGCGCTCGGACGCTCCCTCAACCGAAACACCGATAGGCCTCCTTTTTCTGCTGCCGGCGCGTACCCCGGAATTACTGACGCCAGGTACGCGTCCATCCTGCGTTTGAGCTCTGCGTCCTTCGCCAGCCCATCCGGCGCAACACCTGCTGCAAATTTACCTTTTTTGTTTTTCAGTTTTTGCGCAACCGCTTCTTCCTCCGTCTCGGCGAAAAACTCCTCGCCTGGTGCCTCTTCCTCATTCTCCTCGTCCTCATCCTCGTCCTCCCGCGCCTGCTTGTCGCTGGTGCGGTTCTCCGACGCCGACTGCTGCGGCACCTCCGGGAGTTTATAGCCCATTCGCGCGACTAGCACCTCCACGCAATGCTCCGCTGCCTCCACCAGTGCTGTCACGAAAGCCGGTCTCTCTCTCCCCGGAGGCTTCAGAATCGCCTTCTCCGTCACCTTTCCGCTGGCGTCCCGCACCGCAGGCGTAAAGACGCCGAGCGCCACCGCATACTCCAGCATCTCCCCCGCACTCTCAACGTCTGCTGTTTCGAAGAAAAGAACGCACCGATCCAACGCTGGCGCTACCGCGTCACACTTCTTTTCCACTCCACCGCTCATCGCTAGCATACGCGTCACCAGTCTCAGGTCCCCGTACACCGTCTTAATCTCCTCCTCCGATCCGCTGTTCACTGCGTCGTTTACTGCTGCCATTGCTTTTCAAAATTCTCGAACTTGTTTAAAAAATTCTAACTTTTTTAGTTGGTAGACTCGGAGCCCGAAAGTACTCGCAGAATGATGAAGTTTGTATTTTCGCAAAGCTTTCAAAGCTTTCCGAAAGACCTTTCACATTCACAAACTCAGGCGATGGTGTGCAGGCCGTTCGATGCCTTGCATCTCCTGTCGTTTCAAGTGTCGCTCCACATCACTCTGTGATGTGTCCGATGTCCAAATGTCTTTCCATCTCCCCAACCTCTTCAACTTCCGTGACGTCACGGTGACCAGTCATGACGCAGGCATTTCATGCCGTCAGACTTTTGAGACTCTGTCTCACCCACCACGGTTCAGGTTGTCGCAACGCGACCAATCAACACTCAGGAAAGTCGTACTGCCGGATTCATCGGAACTCCGTCCCGAGGAAAATCTCCCAGTGGGCAAAAACCACAAAATTTTCAGGAAAAAATCGTCGGGCCCTCAGTTGGCCTCGGGCTCAACTTTTAGGGTCAGAAATTCCCTCCCCCGTACTTCCAGCATAATTGCGAAATAAATTTCTCAATTATCCACACAGACCTCCAGGCCGCCTCCGACGCTGGCTGTCCGCGCTGCCCCGCCACCGGCGCAGACCTCCAGGCCGCCTCCGACGCTGGCTGTCCGCGCTCCCCCGCCACCGGCGCAGACCTCCAGGCCGCCTCCGACGCTGGCTGTTCGCGCTCCCCCGCCACCGGCGCAGACCTCCAGGCCGCCTCCGACGCTGGCTGTCCGCGCTCCCCCGCCACCGGCGCAGACCTCCAGGCCGCCTCCGACGCTGGCTGTCCGCGCTCCCCCGCCACCGGCGCAGACCTCCAGGCCGCCTCCGACGCTGGCTGTCCGCGCTGCCCCGCCACCGGCGCAGACCTCCAGGCCGCCTCCGACGCTGGCTGTCTGCGCTCCCCCGCCACCGGCGCAGACCTCCAGGCCGCCTCCGACGCTGGCTGTCCGCGCTGCCCCGCCACCGGCGCAGACCTCCAGGCCGCCTCCGACGCTGGCTGTCCGCGCTCCCCCGCCACCGGCGCAGACCTCCAGGCCGCCTCCGACGCTGGCTGTTCGCGCTCCCCCGCCACCGGCGCAGACCTCCAGGCCGCCTCCGACGCTGGCTGTCCGCGCTCCCCCGCCACCGGCGCAGACCTCCAGCCCGCCTCCGACGCTGGCTGTCCGCGCTGCCCCGCCACCGGCGCAGACCTCCAGCCCGCCTCCGACGCTGGCTGTCCGCGCTGCCCCGCCACCGGCGCAGACCTCCAGGCCGCCTCCGACGCTGGCTGTCCGCGCTCCCCCGCCACCGGCGCAGACCTCCAGGCCGCCTCCGACGCTGGCTGTTCGCGCTCCCCCGCCACCGGCGCAGACCTCCAGGCCGCCTCCGACGCTGGCTGTCCGCGCTCCCCCGCCACCGGCGCAGACCTCCAGCCCGCCTCCGACGCTGGCTGTCCGCGCTGCCCCGCCACCGGCGCAGACCTCCAGCCCGCCTCCGACGCTGGCTGTCCGCGCTGCCAATCGGGGTACTGGCATGCTCAATGGCAGTGGTTGCGCCTCGGTTGTCCCCTCACGTGCCCCCTGCCGCCCAGCTCGCCGGCATCCAGCGTGCCCGGGCTTTCGCGCGGAGCGGCATCGACGGCATCCAGCGCGCCCGGGCTTTCGCGCGGAGCGGCATCGACGGCATCCAGCGCGCCCGGGCTTTCGCGCGGAGCGGCATCGACGGCACCCTTGTCTCGGCCTGCGGGGCAGCTGCACGAGGCCCACTCGCGAGCGTGCAAGCCTCCGACGCGCGCGTGGGGGCAGCTTCGCCTCGACTGGCCCCTGCCCGCTGGAAGTATGCCCTGCCTGGAAGAGCTCTCAGGTGGGCCGCGACCCGGAGGTGGTGCCTCCATGCCGGTGCCCACCTGTGAAAGAGGTTATCCTCATCATTGCAGACAAACAGAGCGACGGAATTACGCGATTCTTGAAAACACGTTCATCACGTGAAAAATGCCGGTGTGCTGGCACCAGCCTATACGTCTTGCCCGACCACGTTGTGCATGTATGCGATATTCTGTTGCAAGCTATCGCCAGCGTGATCAAGGGGTAGCAGGCTTGTCTTGACCGACTGAATGACAAGTGCGCGCGCAATTTCACCTCAGCGGACAGCGTGACCAAGCTGGCACTTGCACATGGCACAAACTCGTGCTGGCGCGCCGCGGCCTGATGTGAACTGCCCGTGTCCCTTCAGTAATTGCTTGAGTCACTGGGGTCAACGGAGGGGGGCGGCGCATTGGCATTGTATGCTCCATGCAATGCCAACCCCCCCGGCCCAAGGTGGTAGTATCCTTCGATCCAAGCTGCGGCCGTGGTGATGACCGGCGGGAGCTACGGAGTGGAGTCTGCGCAGTGGCCAAGAACCCCCTCAAGCACGTGCCTCGGGACGCCTTCCACACGCTGAAGTCCCCGTGTCTGATGTCGCTGGATCTCTCTGCTACCCTGGTAGGCTCCTCCCAGCCAAGAGCCCCGTTTCCAGTTGTCCCGCCAGGCTCCGCGGGTGACGCCCTCTCACGCTGCTCAAGTCCAACCTGCGGTCGTCTTGGGTTCGCGTGGTTGTGACATGTGTGTCAATGCTGCGTGCGCTTGACCATGCGTGCGCGGCAATCATGTTTGCGTTGTACATGGGGGGGTCTCCTTCAATGTGGTGGGGCGCTGAATGTCAACAACAGATGTTTGAGGACGCGCGCGGGAGCAGGGAGGCGTGCCAGCGAGTTTGGTGGAGTGCTCCAGGATGGCGCAGCTGAATTTGGCCATGATGCGACTGTCAACCTTCCCAGAACAAGTGTGACCTCTGCTCTACGTCCCGCCGTCCCCTGCTGTATGTGGCCGCCCACCACAATACTGCCGCCACCTGTTCCTCCTCCGATGTGGATGCTTGGCGCTCGATCAGCAGAATCCTTCCGACCAGTTAAAATGCCTCCTGGGTCATCGGAAGTGCCACGAGGCCTCTGCCACGTCATGCCATGCCCCCGAGGATTGCCGATGCCATGCCAATTGACGTCTGCTTGGAGTCCGCCCATGAACCCGGTAACTTGGTGGTTACGCGGTCGTGATGGGCCGCATGCGGGCATTCTCGGGCATCTCGCGCAGGTGCTCGCCTTGAAAGGGCTTCGGATCCTCAACTTGAGCGACAACAAGATATCATCAGGCGAGGCCATCTCGGCGCCCGACCTCGGCACCGACTTTGGGGGCTTGTCTCCGCGGCGCCTCGTAGCATCCCTTGTTTGGGTCTCTCTGGTCTGTGGCGGCGCCTCCTCGTGCGATCGGAGGGTCAGGGGCTCGGATAGGTTTATGCAATGCATCCCAGCCTTCAGCTATCCAGCATGTCCAGCTGGCAACACTGAATGCGCAGCCTACGATGCGGCCATACCCCGATGCCCATGCTCGTTGCGCAGCATCGCACGAGGTGATCACACAGGATCACACAGGATCAAGGTTTGTGCTTTGCAACATGCGTGGGTATCGGGGTATGGTCACATTTGAAGTGTTGTTGTCAGTGCGTGCCTCACCGCGAGGGCGCCCGCATCACGCCCGCATCATAGTATCATGTCTGTTTCGTGATTGTGGAGGTACACCTAAGAATGCCGCGCTTCCTTGCTTCATCAATGCAATTCTCCGATGGTTCGTCGCAGCGATGTGAAGCGCGTCCATTGCTACTTGGTAAGCGCGCGGATCGCTGACACTTCGGGAGGGGGGGGGGACCTGGGTGGATGATTTGTGGCGATCCTTCGAGGAAACAGTGCCGGACGTCATCACTTGCCTGACGGAGCTTCGAGAGATGAATCTGACGAACAATGACATCTCTACTTTGCCGAATGAGATGGGGCTCATGGGCCCAAAGCTCAACTCGTTGTTGTTGGAGGGCAACTGCCTAAAGGTGGGGTGCGGTGTGGACGCCTTGAGAGCTGCCAAGGCCCACCCCCCTGCTGTCGACCCTTCGTGGGACACTTTGCCTCACGTCCCCACTTCCCCCATAGAATCAATCAGTCTCTCAGTTCCGTGACTGGTGCACTCTCATGTGTGCGGACTTGTGGTGCGCCGTCTTTTGGGCTTGCATCTGACCTGTCAACGTTTCACAGAAGCTGGGGGCGCGCGTCTCGGATTTCCTGCCGCATGTGAGGTGTTGCCGGCAGTCTTGAAGTTGCCCTTTGCAGAGAGGAGTGGTTCATCCACTTTAGAATGATAACTGTCAGCATAGCTGCGTGTGCCTCGCCCCAGCTTTAGCACTTTTCCTTGATCTTAGTTTTCTCAGCTCTTGTGCTCGCTTTTGGTGCTCGATTGTAGCGGTATGAAAGAGCGCGATCCTTTTCCCTATTCTGAGATACTTTCTCCGCCTTGGGCTGCCTGGAGGATCAGCATGGTGCAATGCAGCCAATCTTCGACTCGAGAGAAGGACACATTTGCCCGCAGTAGAAACGAGTGCACTGACGAGTTTGGGATGTGGTGTGTGGCGGAGGGCAGTCGATTAGAAGACCAATCCTCGCCAAAGGAACACAAGCAGTGCTGGAATACTTGCGCCAGAGGCTGCCCTCTTGAGTATGTCGCAGGACTCACATGCCATCAGCGAACATCGGCTCCATCATGCAGCTGTTGAAAGCCATTGATCACCTGTTCATGCTAATATCAATTGCATCATGTTGCCGGTGAGCACCATTTGTTGTGAGCGCATTATTCAGCAATGCGTACATATACACCATGGCTGGCCGAGTTCCCCCCTGAGATTTCAAATTTGACTGCCATATGCCTTCGCTACTTTCTTCGACAATGGGGGTGGGGGAGAACATATATCGTATGATGCTCACGCGTGCTAAGAGTAGAACAACGAATAACACACAATGCATTTCCATCAATTCACCAATGTTGCCACCTCCGGGCAATACTCTGCAGGTTTCAAAAGTTCTCCCACAGTACGAAGTTGGTCTACAAAGTCATTGGGCAGCGTGGGTCATTCGCTTTTGCAAGTGCGAGGTACTCATTATTTTAGGTGCAGTTCTAGTGACACTTTAATGGCCAATATGCCCCTCTTGTAAGAATCGAAGGAGATTTCTTGTACAAACAATTGGATGGCTTGATGTTGTTCGTATCAAGGGTATCGAATTCATGATCGTGGATTGAAAATATCATATCTCGATAAGTGGTTTGGTGTAATCCAAACTATCATCATCTCTCGATAAGTTTTCGGTACGTGCCATACTAAGTATATATTTAGATAGGGGTTTTCAAAAAAACGTTTAGTATCGATATATCTTTGTGGGGATCCAGAAGCGGCATCCATGCTGAAATGAATGGCAGCTGCGTATCACGATAACGAAATTAACAATCGACATTGTGTGATTAGGTATGTATGACTTTTAACACAGGACAGGACAGTGCATGCTATACAGTATAGTATACGGTACAGTGCAGTAAACAGTAGAGTACAGCACCTTATACTTTATAACAAACGGTGCTGTGCACGGTATTTTACAGTAAACGGTGCTGTGCACAGTACTTTACAGTAAACGGTACTGTGCACAGCAACTTGCAGTAAACGGTACTGTGCACAGTACCTTACAGTAAAAGATACTGCACACAGTACTGCACAGTGAGCAGTAATATACACAGTAAATGGTGCTCTACAGTAAATGTGTACGTGTATAGAATATGTACAGTACAGCACACATTGTAGCAGCATCCATGCGAGGATGAGCGGTGGTCCAGATGGTACTGCCCCGGTCTGTTACACCAAAGGTCATGTGTTCGACTCCAATCGCCATCAGTCTCTTTTCTCTAGCAGACGCGGAGAGCCAAATTACCCCAGGCAGAGCGCAGAGGAATCTGCCTGTACGCGGGTGGGGCGAAATGGTCGATGATCGCACGCACTGCTTCAGCCTCACGCGACATGATTGTGTGCCATAATTCGATTTTGGTATATCGATAACGCGATACGATCTTTTGCGGCGTGTTTGCCTGGACCATCGAGCAGGAGCAGCGCGGTTGGGACTTACCCCTGACAGGACCAGAGCTCTTAGCTTGCCACGCTACCTTGCGACGCCTGCACTCGACAATTTAAAGATTTTTCGTGATGTAATATTAGCAGGTATTGCGACTGGTTACCGTGCTAACATGATTGATGTTTTGATATTCGACAAAATTGCGGTTCTTTTAGAACACTACAGTGTCCACTACCTGCTTCACAGTTGTGCCTAGAATGAGGTATAGAGACGTTTGCGTACACCATGCATTTGTGAACCTTGGCTTTTGCACCCTTGATTGCCCGCATTATGTATTGATAACCTACCATGCGCATATATATGTGTGTGTGGGCGGGGAGGGATATGTATATGCACAGGCGTCGGTCATGCAGTTTAGAGAGAATTGTCAGAGGGGGTTTATTTGAATCGACGCTGACAGATTGCGAACGATGTTGAGAATGGAGTGTGAAGATCGCGCTGAAATATTCTCGATTCGGGATGGTATATTTCGTATTGCGTCTTTCTACTTCTAGCTTCGCGGCTAAATAAACGCCTGCTCCGTCACGAACCTGAACCCTTGGATCCCCGTACAACTCCGATACGAAATATTTCCCCTCTTCTGTGGTTTACAGTGGCGTGTGTATATCTCTGTATTGGTACACCGAAACCTGCGGTAGAAAGGTTATTATGAAATTTCAGTCTGATGGCAATAGGGCATAAAAGTATACATTATATACCTGCGGTAGAAAAGTCAAATTTCTTGAGCTTGGTCGGAACGAAACGAGCAGACGAGGAGAATTTGGCGATCGAGAGGTCCGGATCAATTTTCGGTCGATCGGACTGTCCGGATCGGCTCAAGGTCTCGACCATGCAAAATTGAGCCTTCATTCAAGACCAAACAGTACGGTAGGCCCTACAAGGCATTGTTCACAGTCGAAGATCTTCGGCATGCATGTAGAACAGGGAAAATCCACTTCAAGTTTTGGCTACACCATCGATTTCCTCGAGCGCGGCGTCCGATGTTTCTGACGGTCACTTATGGCACCGATGTTAGTGGGTTGTGGAGGTGATCATACATGCCGACTTGGCTCCGGCGCATGGTAGATTATCAATCATACATGCTGACACTTACAGTGCAATCTTACGATCTGGCGGCGATCCGGAATGGCGCGCATTTTCATTGTGTATTTGTGATTAGAAATAATGAAGTACTGTGACGAGGTAAACGGTTGCTCTGTGTGCGGATACGCGTGGCATTTTACTCGAGGATGGTTGACAAGCCGGCATTGATCGGGGATACGCTCACTCGTATTTGATTTCACACCATTTGTGGCAGTCGTTCCCGATATATGCTATGAGTGATATCCTCTTCGAACTATGTTCGCTGGATGGTGGGCTAGGGTGCTGGACTTGTGGCATCGTGTCGAACTTAGATGGGACCGATCGTCAACTCTTGCGGCAGACGTGCATTTGCATGCATGTGGCACTCGCGGACCTCGTCGTTATTCTCATACACATATCAGCAGATTAACTGAATGTGTGTGTCTCGCAGAATGGGCGTTCGAGGCAATGGCATGTTCACCTGACCTGCGCTCATATCGCCAGTTCAAGCAACTAGCATGTGTGCAGGCGGCTGCGAGAGGGAATCTGGAGGTGCTGCAGTGGGCGCGCGATCATGACTGTCCGTGGGACGCCAGCACATGTCGGGCTGCAGCGGCAGGTGGGCATCTGGAGGTGCTGCAGTGGGCGCGCGAGCATGGCTGCCCATTGGACCAGGAGGCATGTATGCATGCTGCGGGAGGTAGGCATCTGGAGGTGCGCTGCAGTGGGCTCACGAGCACGTATGGCTGCCCATGGGACGCCAGCACATGTCAGGCTGCAGCGACAGGTGGGCATCTGGAGGTGCTGCAGTGGGCGCGAGAGCAGGACTGCCCGTGGGACGCCGGCACATGTCAGGCTGCAGCGACAGGTGCTGGACATTTGGAGGTGGTGCAGTGGGCGCGCGAGCATGGCTGCCCGTGGGACGCCGGCACATGATTGTGAGGCTGCGGCGCGAGACGGGCATCTGGAGGTGCTGCAGTGGGCGCGCGAGCAGGACGGCCCGGGTTACGCCGGCAAATGTTTTTTTGCAGCGAAAGGTGGGCATCTGGAGGTGGTGCAGTGGGCGCGCGAGCATGGCTGCCCGTGGGACGCCCGCACATGTTTGTTTGCGGCGAGAGGTGGGCATCTGAATGTGCTGCAGTGGGCGCGCAAGCACGACTGCCCGTGCTGGGGCGTCCACACATCATGTCGAAGTGCGGCGGAAGGTGGGCATCTGGAGGTGCTGCAGTGGGCGCGCGAGCACGGCTGCCCGTGGGACGCCCGCACATGTTTGTTTGCGGCGAGAGGTGGGCATCTGAATGTGCTGCAGTGGGCGCGCGAGCATGGCTGCCCGTGGGACGCCGGCACATGTGAGGCTGCGGCGGCAGGTGGGCATCTGGAGGCGCTGTAGTGGGCGCGAGAGCATGGCTGCCCGTGGAACACCCGCACATGTCGGGCTGCTGCGCGATACGAGCATCTGGAGGTGCTGCAGTGGGCGCGCGAGCATGGCTGCCCGTGGGACGCCAGCAAATGTCAGCGGGAGTGCGGCGGCAGGTGGGCATCTGGAGGTGCTGCAGTGGCGCGCGAGCATGGCTGCCCGTAGGACGCCAGCACATGTGAGGGCTGCTGCGCGCGAAGACGGGAATCTGGAGGTGCTGCAGTGGGCGCGCGAGCATGGCTGCCCGTGGGACACTAGCAAATGTCAGCGGGGTGCGGCGGCAGGTGGGCATCTGGAGGTGCTGCAGTGGGCGCCTGAGCATGGCTGCCCGTGAAGGGACGGCCGTGCATGTGACGACGAGGCTGAGGAGGCAGGTGGGCATCTGGAGGTGCCGCAGAAGTAGGCACGCAATAATTGCTGCCCGTGGGACACTGGCGCATGACAATTATATATATAAGTAGGTAGGTAGATATATACAACTGATAATCTACGTACCATGCGCCGGAGCCAATAAGGATATGAGCATTTTAAATATAACATGGTGCACCCACGATACAGTGGGCCCCGGAAAACATCGGGACGCATACATCCTGCGTGAAGGGGATTCGGGTCATCGCATGCATACCAAGCATGTTTACATACAGGTTGTGTATGTGAGGTATCCTTACAATGTGTATAATACATCATACTATTACCGACTTAAATATATGTGTGTGCGCGGGTCATTGCATGTTACGGTATGTACCTTCGTTCGATGGTATTGTATGTCACCGATAAGCTAGGCCAACGTAGATATATACAATATATACATACATACATATACATATATACATAATAAATAGAAATATATTTGTCCTGCGTGAGTCTTATCATACTCGCCGAACATCCGAATTGTATCCTGGAGACAATATATGTAGAGCCATATAGTGGTTGACGACTATTTTTCAAAACGCTTATGCGTACCGGAAGGCTGGTTTGGAGCCCCGATGTAGGGGCGGATTTTCAGCTCATATAATGGCTGGCTGTGTACCCACACAACGCATACAATGCCTGACTTTGATCCCCTACCAAGGGGCAAATTTTCAGCTCGTATAACGGTACCGACCGACCAACATATAAAGCAACAACACAAAATCTATTACCACCCTGCCAATTTCATGATGTATATCGTCAACACACAAACAAAGATTTTAATTATTCCTGAACATCAAAAGGAAATAACTATTAAACTTTTAAATATACTTGAAAATTAAGGTTTGAAAAAGACTTTGTTGACGCCAAAAAACTGTTAAAATCGACAATAATGCAAGCAAAGTATAATTTATCCTGTATGCGCGGCGAGATCTTGGACCCCATGCCAAGGACGACACATGGTCGCAAAGCAAGTATCGCTTGATGGCAAGGCCGACACAATACATTATAATTAAATCATTATATTATGATTTTATCCCTGCTTCCGAGAATGATACTCTTTTAAGTGGCCTGCGTTACTCGTGCATGCCATTTACAAGCATAGTATTAGACATAATTCCCGATTATGCATAATCTAGGCCGTGAAACAGAGAAACACTTTCAGGCTACGGCAATATAAAGGACATAAAATATACACGGCTCGGGGAGCGGGAATTCTCATGGTGCGCAATGTGCAAAGCGCAGAAAATCAAGACTGGGTCACGTACGAAATGTCCTTGCTATGGCATTGATTCTGCAAATACAATTTTTTATCTGGCCATTTGTTGGCTTTATTTGGACGGCTGCCACATATGGGTTGATCAAGTCTTGATGCAAGCTTCCCTTCTTGGAAATGCAGTTGACAATACACGATGAACTTGAAATTCATCGTGTATACTTATTCTGTGATACTTTGTGCCAAAATCTAAGAAAGTTGCTCCAGCTTCATGAACATCCGCCCTACTGACTACAAGCATCGCTAAATAGTCCAACTCATTCATCCAGGTATAGCGTCTGGCGAGTAACATGCTCCATTCGATCATATTCATCTACTTCTTGACATTCCACTGTTTTCTGCATGTTCTTCGATCAGTTCCGTGCCGTCCACCATCCTACAATGGGATAATGTTGTGCGAGGTACCGAATCCAGCCCGCCAAAACATCAAGCTGCCTTGAGCTTAGTGCCTGCCGTTTACCATCACTCAATATGATGGAAGCACCTGATCAAGGACAAAAGACTCCGGCATTTATCAGCACCCCACAACCACATTCTTGAAAATCTGAGAACGTAATCCCATGGCACCAACCAGACGGGTCATGTGGAAGGAGCATACAAGACAAACAAGCTCAAGCTGCCGGCTGCATGCACCGCTCATACCTCTCCATACAAGTAACGGAGTCGCATAGATCATAGGATTGCAAACACCTTTGCGTAGGCCAGCACTACCGACAGCAGCACCCGAGGATGCGCCTGCCGCCACAACTCAAATGTCTCATCATACGACATGCGGTGAACTCCCCTCGAGATCCATCGCATGGACAAACCTCGAAACCAAACAACCTAATAACCCCAGAGCAAGAAACAGGTGCGCTTCGATTTGGGGACTTACTTCCTTCCATGCTACCCAGCACATCTGAAATGCTGTCCGCTAGATCCGCCAAGGTCAAGGTTGTGGGCGACTGTGGCCAGTGATCAGGATTTCTGGCACGCCAAGAACCACTTTGAACATCAATGATGCGTGGGCCCTTGGCACGCAGGGTATCCATGAAGTATCCACGGACCATGCGGCACGCGGGCTTCGTGTAGTTTGTGGCGAGGGTGGATGGCATAGCACAAAACGGCACCTTCCCTATAAACAGGTCGGGGCACGGCGGGCTGCATCTTCCCTATAAACAGGTTGGGGCGCGGCGGGCTTTATCTTTCCTATAAATAGGTCGGGGCACGGCGGGATGCATCTTCCCTATAAATAGGTTGGGGCACGGCGGGCTTTATCTTCCCTACAAATAGGTCGGGGCACAGCAGGCTGCATCTTCCCTATAAACAGATCGGGGCACGGTGGGCTGCATCTTCGGCGGGCCAGCTAGGCAGGCACGCACCTGGAAGGAAGATCGGCCACATACAATTGACGCAGAAAGTAATCGGTTGCATCCACCCCTGAAAACAATTTGCCCTGAATACAATCAGGGGCCTCGGTGCACGTGCTGCAACCTGCACTGAATCACTTGCTGGGAGTGCTGCACCCTGCACTGAATCACTTGCTCGGAGTGCTGCACCCTGCACTGTATCACTTGCTGGGAGTGCTACAACCTGCA
>LGRX02035069.1:0-22064 GCA_001247695.2 Cymbomonas tetramitiformis | reverse complement strand
AAGAGCACAGGCCCCCACTAGAAATTTGTTTCCACCGCTTGAGATGGTGTGTTTTGTTTCACCTGACAAACTACCTGTTCCACCCTAACTCTTCCTCCGTAATAGTACGGGGTGGTGTGCTGGATGTGACACCCCGTGTGTGTCACAGTCCTCTGTCTGTACTAGTACTCCGTACAGTACGGCTGTCACAGGTTCAGGGTTTCGGGCTTAAGCCGAGCGACACTCAATCTAACTTCACTTCTTATGTTATCTTAAGTGTAAGCATTCTGTGTTTCAGCACCTCAATATATAGTCGGCACTATATATCTCACAAATTTTTAGCTTTCGCGAATACTGCACGTCGGATCAACTTTACATTCGAGCGACACTGACTGATAGGGCTTCGCTAGCAAGCGAATCGATATGATATAAAGCGAGGCTATTATTGAACGTTAATAGCTCACGCAGAGTACGTGTGGATATGAGTGCAGCGCTTCTCAAGAAGTGACTGCTGTAGCTCAACGCTACCTCATTTACGCAATGCCCCGCATCTCATAGATGCCACCACAATTGGGTTGTGAACCCAAGGCATTGGTTGAACAATCAGTATCGGCTGAACGAATAAGCCATATGATACTCGCATGCTTGTTCAGAACATGCTTGAAGCGAAGATGAGTTTTCTCCGAACACTTTCGGTTCTTCAAGACTTCATCTTGCTCTGCCATCTTGCTCTGCCAGAGTCCACAACCTGGCCTCTCGATGACAGGTGTCGCTCAAGTCTCACCTTGAGTAAATGACAGATGGTATGACTGTACATGTCATAGTCGACCGTACTGACGACTGTCTGTGATAAGGGCTGAGCTATGCGAGCCCTGTTATAATATTCAATATTATCAATAATCACTGTGCAGTTGAACAGCATACACAAGTGAACAATATAGCGGGATGTGAGTGCAGTCTCTGAGTAATCCCGAGCTGCTGAAGCACAACGCTTCCTCACTTAAGTACCTACGTCTCCCATCATCTTAGATGGTACCGCCATTGGGTTGTGAACCCGAGACGTAGGTTGAACGACCAGCATTGTGTAAACGACTATTTCGTTCATGCTGCGCATGCATGTTCCGTGCATGCTAAAGCGAAAGATGGTTCTTGAAGAATCGACAAGATGTATCTTTGCTTTGTCATCTTCGAGTTCGGAGTACGAACTCTCGATGACAGGGATGCCTGATGATATGATATAATCATCTGGCGACATGTACAGTCATCGTCGACCGTACTGACGACTGTCATAAATGTATGACGCGACTCGACCTGTACAGTCATGATCGACCATACTGTCGACTGTCATAATAATATATGACATGACCGACTGTCATAATAATATATGACATGACATGACATGACATGGTATGACATGGTATGACACGTATGACATGTATGACACATATGTCATCGGTCATAACCCTGACAGTCTGTCATTATAATATATGACATGACACGACATGACATGACATGGTATGACATGTCTGACAGGTATGACACGTATGACATGTATGACATGTATGACACATGTGTCATCGGTCATAACCCTGACAGATCTCCCCTCTTAAGAGAGTTGTGACCTCACAACGGGCATACCTTTGTATATGTCTTTGATGTCTTTGTTGTTGTTGTTGCTGCTGTTGGTACCAGTCTTCTTACACCGATGTGAGGCGTCCCTCATGGTGTTTTAGGATATTGGGGGGAACTGAGTCCACTTTAAACCCTCACCTTAGGCATTTAGCCTTACAGTTCTTAGGATGTAGCCCCCATGAATTGCGTATCGTATTTCAGAGTGACGTTTCAAGGTTCCATGAATTGCGTATCGTATTTCAGAGTGACGATTCAAGGTATCCGAGGTTTACGTTACGGATATTTTTGCGCTTGCCGTCGACGCCTTTGCGAACGATGATCGACGATTTAACGAACGATACTCGGCCTTATATATACAACTGATCGACGAAAACCCTTGGGTACATGTTTCCACAGTTATATATAGTGCACCCAACCCTTCCTCCCCTCCTGAAGCTACTTTGGAGGATCATAGGCGGCAACGGGGAGCCCGATTTTGGGGCTTGTTTTAATGCAAACGGAGTGGCCCTGCTTAACGGGATTGGACTTATAATCCTTTACCCGGTCTGCTCAACTCCTCAATATTTGGTCCAGTACGCGCGCTTTGACGAACATCTGTCGATTCAGAGTGGATTCGCCACGTACTAATGTGAAATTCGTTTTAGTTATGTGTGTCAGGCATAACTTAGGATCACAACTCCGTCCACCTCAGTCGATGTCTCCGGTAGCTTCGGATGACTGGCCACAAGATCCGAATGACAAACCACGGTATGGCAAAGGTAGCATTTAGCAGTTTTTATTTATCCACAGATATGATATCTCGCATGTGTGCGTATCTGTGCAAGGGTATGATTTTGTACAAGGCTCACTACACCTTTAGCAAGGAAGGATCAATTTCCCGCTTCTATGCAACATAATGGCTATCACCCTTCGGGTGGCTTAAGCCACCCTAACAGCGATTTAGGGTGGCTTAAGCCACCTTAACGTTTTCAATTATTACGGGAGCTATCGGTACCGGAAGCTAGATTTTTTTAGCTCAAAATGACGGCGACATTGTCTTCTTTTAGACACTATGTGCACTATTAGGCGAGCCCAAGTTCCCGGTGAGCAATTTTGGGAAGTATCCAAGAGGGTGCAACATTTAGTAAAATTTGAGCGATTTTCCCGGTTTTTGCATACCCATGCTACTTCAACCGAGATTTTGAGGGTCAAGATGACCTCGGATCAAACTTTTGGCAAGACACTGCAGAAAGAGCAGCTCGAGATCTTGACAACATGGGTCTCCAAATTTTGAAAGCGTCTTAGAGGAAGCCCCCGGTGAGCTAATTAGCTTAAGGTGGCTTAAGCCATCTTAAGGAAATTTGGGAAATACCCACCCTACTTCAACCGAGATTTTGAGGGTCAAGATGAACTCAGATCAAACTTTTGATAAGACACTGCAGAAAGAGCAGCTCAAGATCTTGACGACATAGGTCTCCAAATTTTGAAAGCACCGCCGAAGAAGCCCCCATGGGCCCTTTAACCCCTAAACCGTCATAACTATTTTTGGTTTTGGTTGAAGTCAGTGTTTTCCATATACCCGCCGCATACGAAGGCCGATTTGTGTTTTGAGCATACCACTTGAAACGTATTTCAAAGGCGCATCGTACTGCATTGTTCAAAATTGAGCATCGAGTGAAAATGCGATGTCACCAATGAATGTATATCTCACGCATTGCGGCGCTGAATGCGTATCCACTGCCCCGTGTAAACCCTAATCATGACCCTAGCATGTTTTGCATAACGCCTAGCTATGTGTTGAAGATGTAACGTGACCTAAATAGGGTTGAGCATGCGTATTTATACGCGCAAACCATAACCGTGTGTTGTGTCAAACGATTTTCACACTCTTCATCGTTCGAGCTTGGAAGCGTGCGACAGTTTTGAGGGGCATTGGGCACGCAGTTTAATGCGCATAAGGGAGACCTTTTCAAAACAGTTTTCAAAAGCATTTTTGGATGTTAGACGGCTTCATAAATCAATTTCAGGTACCCTTGGGTCATATATGACCCAGGAAACGGTTTAAGGGTTAAGTTAAGGTGGCTTAAGCCACCTTATAAGCTGCGGGTAATAGGCAATAATGATAAAACATTAAGAGCAAGGTATATAGATGATCGACATGTATTAGTATATATTACAAAAAGTAAGGGCATCAGGCTTAATATAATGTTTAGCCTTCATAGGCAGCTATTATGTCTGCTGCATTGGTCAGCTCTGTGGCTTTGACCCAGGTGTCATGCTCAGGGCCGTAGCCTGCATATCGCACTAAATAGTATTTGACGCCTCTAGTGATCTTATCTGAGAGTATGAGTGATATCTCAAACAGTGGTTGCCCTTCTTCGGTGATCATCTGTGGCAGACGCAAAGGTGCTTGGATCGAGTCGTTATACAGCTCTATTCTGGATACAGGCTGTACCGGATGGATACGAATATCGAGATCCCCGAAATCTAACTCGTATGCACGTCCATGGCTTAGCACTTTGGATATGGTAAACGGCCCAATATATGGCTGCTTAAAGTGTCTGCCTGCCTCTGTCAAACCAGTCCATTGGATAAACTCGGTCCGTAAAAGAACTTTCGGCCCTACTGCATATTGCCGGGGCATGTGAGTCTTATTGAATCTGGCTTGGCTAATTTCTGCTGCTCGGGAGATGTTGTCTACCGCGTTGGCATGTACAGCCGAGTACTGGTCAAAATGATCTCGAATAGCATTCTGTATTAGAACAGGAGCTTCTGGCGGAATAGTGATTGCCAGGTCATGAGGCGAAAGTGGCTGCGCCATCGAGTCGAGATAAAATGGTGAATAACCAGTAGTTGCAGAAACTGTGTTGTTAATTGCAAACTCCACCAGAGGCAACTTGTCCTCCCACGAATTGGTTGAAGTATCATTGCAACAACACCTGTGGAGAAAAATACTATCTAATCAGTTTATAAACCAGAGGATGGTGAATCATGCATCAACAAATTGAAAAATACCTGAGGATGTCCTCAATGAAGGCATGGCTCCTCTCATTGCTTGCATTCGACTGTGGATGGTGTGAAGACGTCATAGACAATCTCGTACCAGTAGATTTCCACAGTGTTTGCCAGAATGTAGAGGTGAATCTGGGGTCTCGATCTGAGATGATGTTCCTCGGAAGACCATGGAGCTTGAAGATATGCTGCATATATATCGAAGCAGTATGCTGAGCAGTCCAGGTCATGCTGAAGGGAATGAGATGACAGCGATGAGATAATTGGCACATCACCACAAATATACTGTCGTGCCCATTAGTGGTGATAGGCAGGTCAGTAATCCGGTCAAGAGATACATCAAGCCATTTTGTCTTAGGCACACAATATCGTATATGTGACTGACCATAGGGTTTGTGTCTCCTCGTTTTCTGGCGTTGACACACGGGGCACTCCCGAATGTACTGGATAGCTGCCGTCGTCATTCCTGGCCAATAATATCGGCTACGCAATAGATGAAGCATGCGATTTTTGCCTACATGACCAGAAATAGTGGCTGAGTGGCACTCGTGAAGCAGAATGTGGCGAAGCTGTGTGATCTCACCGTCATCTGTAGGGACCTTGGCAGTAGGTGGAATGTATAGCTGTCTGCCATATATGGTCTTGCGATAGATCAACCCCTGAATGAGCTCGAAACTGCTGACTGACTGTGATGAAGTCGATGATGCCAGCTTAGACAATATAGTCTGTGCAAATGTATCACGATCATACTGGGATATAATAATGTCGTGAAGCTGATGAGCTGATGAAGAAGATATAAGAGCAATGAATGTAGAATCTGTAGACGGTATGTCAATGAGTGGAACCTCGGTGATGTCTATATGTTTCAGACAATCAGTGAGTTCAAAGAGTCTAGAAATACGAGTGAGTGCATCTGCAACCTTATTCTTCTCGCCAGAAATGTGCTCTATTCGGAAGTTGTACTCGGAGAGCTCATCCAACCACCTCGCTGTTTGGGGCTTAGTGTGGATTTGGACTGGAAATAAACCAGTGGTTGATGATCTGAGCGTACAATAGTCTCAGGAGCTCCCAGCAAGATGTGGCGAAAGAATCGGAAGCCCTCCACAATGGCAAATAGCTCGATCTCAGGAATAGGCCAACGTCTCTGTGTATCAGAAAGAGTGACGCTGTGATAGCCACATGGCTTCATACCTTTTCCTTGGTCCTGTAGTACCACTTGACCAACGTGTGTGCCTGATCCATCGACCTCCATAATAGATGGCAGTTTCTGATCTGGAAGCTGTAGTACTGGAGCATTGCAGATGGCACTTTTGAGGTTATCAAATGCCTTCTGCTGCTCAGATTCCCAGACAAACTCTGCATTATCTTTAAGGAGACGATTGAGCGGCTCGGCAATCTTGGAGAACTTTGGTATGAATCTCCTAAATTGGCCGACCATGCCCAAGAATGACCGAAGGGATGACTTGCCATCTTTAGCCATACGGCGTAGAGGCTGCTTTCCAACGGTAGGACCATACGACACTGGAGGCTGTATTGCCATAACTGCTCGGATTCGGTCTTCGATGATGGATAGGCCTGCTTCAGAGATGTGATGTCCGATAAAATCTATGGATCTGACGAACAACTCCACCTTGGAAGGCCTGATGAAGAACTGGTGATCTCTGCAACGCTGGAGGAACTGTCGAACATGCTTCACGTGGCTGTCAAAGTCCGGACTGTACACAATAGTGTCATCCATGAAAATGACAAGGAACCGATCGATGAAGTCGAAGAATGCCCGATTTCCTACACGTAGAGCGGTTGCAGGAGCATTGGTCAATCCGAAAGGCATAACTGTCCACTCATAGGAACCGTATCTGGTGCGAATCGCTGTTTTGTGAATGTCATCTGGATGTATAGGGATCTGATGGAAGAACTGATTGAAGTCAAATCTGCTAAACCATCGTGCACCTTTAAGCTGTTCAAGAAGGGTGTCGTGAGGTGGCAATGGATACGTGTCCTTAATTGTGATGTTATTAAGGGCTCGATAATCACAACACATCCTCCACTTCCCACCTGGCTTAGGAGCGAAAATGATAGGACATCCATATGGAGATGATGACGGACGAAGGATACCCAATTCGACATATTTGATGATCTGTCGTTTGAGCTCTTCCATCATGGGCACTGGAATGGTACGAACTGGCTGTGATGGTGGCTTGTGCCCAGGTTCAATGTTGATGCGATGATAACCACCTTCAAACCGTTCTGGCCTATGACCAGCTGGAAGATCCTCCTGGAATATGTCTGAAAAGTCTTCCCTCATCTGATCACGTGCTGCTGTGACCTCTGGGTCTTCCATAGTGGTGTCTGAGTCTGCTGCTGCGAAGACCAGTTCACCATCGACCTCTGAGAGAAAGAAGAGATAAGCTACGGCTTCTTCAGCCGAACCACTGGATCGAATACGACGTAGGTGCTTTCTCATGGTGGTGGCACTGACCAATTCCATTTCAGGAAGGTCATCTGAGCCTGGAGTCTGTTCAACTCTGGATAATACTGTGCGAATACTGGAGCCTGATGAGTGCTTCCTAGTGATCGTCAGATTTTTGGACTGGAAGTCAATGTGTGGATTTCTCCTCTCCAACCAATCTTGACCCAGGATGACAGTGAAGGGTTTCATGTCAATGATGTAGAAATCCTCTGTGTCCTTATACAGTACTTACCCAGCGTGAATGTAGCATTGGGAAGATAGGATGTACAGGGTAGTTGGCTTCCTCCAGCCAATCCCACTGAGAATGATGAGGAATCTGTGGGTGTAATACCAAGCTGAGCAGCGAACTGTCTGTCAATGAAAGACGACGTAGCTCCTGGATCTACCAATATGTGAGTACTCTGTCCATATACTTTCCCTTTGTACAACAACAGTTTCTTCTGTGATTTCAGCTGTGCTGTCTGAGACTGCATCTGTGCGATGTGCTCTGAGGGAGTGTCCATCTGCTGAAACTGTAATGTCAGACTGGAAAGGACTTCTTCTGAGATACTCTCAACCCGGCCACTTGCTTCAGTGGCATCTTCAGGCTGATTTACTTTCGGGGTGCTCTCAACACTGGTACCTGTGCAGTACCCTGAGAGTTTCCCTGAGGAGCTGGAGCTAAAGCTGGAACTGGAGCTGGAGCTGCAACTGCTGCATTGATGCTCCGCTGATTCTTTAGCTCCTTAACCAGGGTGTTGATTGTTTTGACGAGTTTGCCAGACTCGTTCTTAGCACCCTGATTACTCTGTTGCTGCTGTCTTCTGAAAGGATTCTGAGCTGGAGGATTGCCTTGTATGGCTTTTCCTTCTGGCGTCCTGGTGGAGAAACAATCCTTTGTGGCGTGATTGGTACGACCACAACGTTGGCAAGTCTGAGGAGGATTTGCTGCTGCTCCTTTCCCTTTTCCTTTGCCTTTTCCACTTTTCCCTTTGTTCCTTTGGAAATTCTGATTGGCATTTGGATTTTGATTGCCATTCTGATTCTGATTCCAGTTCCTATTGGATCTGTCATATGGCTTTCTGCCACGCCCTTTGTCCTTATCCTTTCTGACTGGGCCTCCTGATGACTGTTCCTTTTGCCCCCGATAATGTAGGGTCTCTGACTGCTTCGAATGAACAACGTAATTCAAGTCGAGCAGGATCTGTGTGGTTTGTGACCACGACAGATTATTCCTTTCGTCTTCTGTAAGGAATCTCAGATGGAACTGTTTGCGAAGATCAGAATCCATACTGTTGACGAATCTGTCCTTTATCAACACATCATCCAGATCAACTGCTGCTAATGCAGCCAGTGACGTGAACGTGCGTAGATAATCTGAGAAAGTCTGGTTCCCTTGATTCAGCGCCATTAGGTGTTTTTTAGCCACTGATCTTTTATGGGGGTTGCCAAACTGACCGAGGAAAATCCTTCTGACCTTCTCATATGTGGCATTTGGTTGTTTTGCCACGAGCTGGAAATATTGTCGGTCGTTGTTTTGTATGAGTGTCAGAAACTGATCTCCACTTCTAAAGGAGGCCATACTGCGGAGAGAAAGCTACTGTCTAAGGGGGCGCCCACCCCATCTCTGTGTCAAAACTTAGCCAACCATGGCAACAGCTCGGCGCTGTGCCATCAGAATTACTAGGGAAGTGGTGACGCGCATAACCTGCGGGAACAGGTGTTCCGCTCGGGTAAAACAAACTGGCTAAGCTCTCATAATCAGTCCGGCCGAGTGCTTTTATCATGCATCTCGGAAACCCGGATAATACGAAGTGATGACTGATAGTACAGTACTACTGTACTGTCATCCTAGCTACTAGCGGAGTCACGGTTCCGATCAGAGACGGGTCAGGCTAGGGGCTATCAGAGCCCATAATAATAACCCTGAACCTAAAGTCCAGCAAATACTGTGATAATGTCCTTATCTGGAACTCCTAGATAAGTGAACTGAAAGTATCTATCCACTGTTTCCAACCAAATCTCTGCATCCTGTCCTACCTTAAATTCCTTAGGTGGTGTCATTTTCACCTTTGGAACTAAAGTGGATGGAGCTGGTGCTGGTACTGGATCATCATCAGGGTCTGTGAAAACTGTTGGAGCTCGATCCTCTGTATACTCCTCATCTGGTTCCTGTGGTTCTGACTCAGGATTTCTATATCTGCTCATGTCGGGTCTCATGCGACTGATGTTATCGAAGTACCCTATTTGGTCGAATCTGGTCTGGGTATTATCATAACCAGTGAGCCACTTGGATATCTTGAACCGACTGTAGGCATCGTAAGAACCTAAGATGTCAAAGAATCATGTTGACGGATCTGCATTGATATCTGGAATATCTGATTCTTCTGCCATCTTCTCGCGCTGTATAAGTGACGATATGTACGATCAACTGCGAATATGACGATATCTCTTCGCGCACAATTTTCGCTTATGCAGCGGTCGATATTTTTGCAGATATGTCAGTATATGTGCGATTGCGACGCCTGATGTTATTCGCGCTCCGCAAACCTGCGCACACAATATTCAATATCTACTGCTGCACTCACACTAGATTGTCCTCGTTCGTCGCCTTGACGAGACGGATAATACCAACTGATAGGGCTTCGCTTGGAAGCGAATAGATATGATACAAGCGAGGTTATTATGGAACGATAATGACACACGCAGCGTAAGTGCGGGTGATGAGTGCAGTGCTTCGTCCGAAGTGACTGCTGTAGCTCAATGCTACCTCATTATACGCAATGCCCTGCATCTCATAGATGCCACCGCAATCGGGTTGTGAACCCAAGGCATTGGTTGAACAATCAGTATCGGCTGAACGAATAAGCCATATGATACTCACATGTTTGTTCAGAACATGCTTGAAGCGAAGATGAGTTTTCTCCGAACCATTCGGTTCTTCAAGGTCCCATCTTGCTTTGCCATCTCGAGTCCAGAATACTGGCCTCTCGATGACAGGTGTCACTCAAGTCTCACCTTGAGTAAATGACAGATGATATGACTGTACATGTCATAGTCGACCGTACTGACGACTGTCTGTCATTATAATATATGACATGACTCGACATGACATGACATGACATGACATGACATGACATGGTATGACATATCTGACAGGTATGAGACGTATGACATGTATGACATGTATGACACATATATCATCGGTCATAACCCTGACACCCTCCGATATCTCGTAGCAACGCCTTCTCCGCCTGCATTAAAACAAACCTTGGAAAAGAAGGTTCTCCATTCGGCCGATGAACCTCCATAGCAGTTCCAGGAGGGGAGGAAGGGGTGGATGCACTATATAAGGCCGTGGAAACAAGTACCCAAAGGGTCGAATCGTCGATCGGCAAGCGCGATATCTCTCCGTAACGTAAACCTCGGACAGAGATACCCTGAGCGTCACTCTGAAATACGAAACGCCAAGCAATCAGGGGGGCAACATCCTAAGAACTGTATAGGTGAGGGTTTAAAGTGGACTCCTCATAGAGACCCCCCGATATCCTAACCCTGAAGTACTATAAGTATTATATGGGGGGCTACATCCTAAGAACTTAAAGCCTAAGGTGAGGGTTTAAAGTGGACTCAGTTCCCCCCGATATCCTAAAACACCTTGAGGGACGCCTCACTGGTGTAAGAAGACAGGCCAGCTCAACAACAAAGACTTAAAAGACATATGCAAAAGGTATGCACCCTATATTGTGAGGTCACAACACTTCCAAGAGGGGAGATCTGTCCGCAGGGATATTACCGATGACATATGTGTCATACATGTCATACATGTCATGTCATGTCATGTCATGTCATGTAATGTCATGTGTCATAATGACATACAGTTGTCAAGTATCGTCGACTATGACATGTACAACCAGAATGTCTGTCATCCACCTAAGGTGAGTGACATCCGTCATCGAGAGGCCACGTATATGGCATCGAGATGGCGAAGCAAGATACATCTTTAAAAGAACGAACTGACTCGTTCTGACAAGACGCATCTTCGCTTCTAGCATGAACAGAACAACATGCGAGCATCAATGGCTATATCGACTAGCCGATGCGGGAAGTTCACCTAATGCTCTCGGGTTCACAACCCGATGGTGGTAACACGTGCGACGTGTGAGAGCATTAGAGTATATGAGGAGCATTGGGCTCAAGCAAGCACTTCTGGTCACCAGACTGCTGCACTCATACCCACCAAACTCTTGCGCGTAGCTGTTACAGTTCAATAACAGCCGTGCCATATATCTTGTCCATACCAGGACCGTGACATCTCGTGTGCCCAGTTCGCGGTTGCCTCCAATAGCTCCCTGTGCCCCTATTTGCACTCGTGCGGGCGTTGGATCGTACGGGTTCTCGGGTAGCCAAATAGGTGGACCGGCAGTTCAAGCTCCGATACAAATAATACGCTTAACTCGAATCGCGGGCGAGTCGATGTCCTGGGATTGGCCAATGGAAGATCACACCTTAACACTGAGGGATTTCCCCTGAAAAATCGAACGATTATTCGAATTTTCCGATCAGACGAGTAGATGCGCTTAACAAATAAATATACCTAGGTGAGGATGCATTGCGTGAGCACGGTACATCAGAAGCCACGCAGATTAAAGGGCAGGCATACTATATAACCGTTTGATATGTAGCTGTGACTCCTGCATATATAGTGTGTGCTTTTGAAATTGTTCGGTAGCAGGTCAGCCGCTCTCTTGGTTCATGTGAACCACTAGCAAGTCGTTCGTCCTCGTGGTTCATGAGCACTGCTGGCAGGTCACGTGCTCTCGTTGGGTTTTGTGCATTGCCGGCAGGTGATCATTTGCTCTCTTGGGTCTTGTGCATCGCTGGCAGGTCATTCGCTCTCTCGGGTCTTGCACATTGCTGGCAGGTCATTCGCTCTCTTGGGTCTTGTGCACCGCTGGCAGGTGGGCATTTGCTCTCTTGGGTCTTGTGCATCGCTGGCAGGTCATTCGCTCTCTCGGGTCTTGTACATTGTTGGGAGGTAATTCGCTCTCTTGGGTCTTGTGCACCGCGGGCAGGTCATTCGTTCTCTTGGGTCTTGTGCATCGCTGGCAGGACACGTGCTCTCGTGGGTCTTCTGCACAGCCGGCAGGACACGTGCTCTCTTGGGTCTTGTGCGTCACGTGCTCTCGTGGGTCTCGTACACGGCGAGCACTGAGCAGGTCATTTGCTCTCTTGGGTCGTGTGCACCTCGAGCAAGTTATCCGTTCTCTTGGGGCTTTTGCACCAATAGCAGGTCACTTGCCCTCTTGATTAATGTGCACCCCTAGCAGGTCACATGCTCTCTTGGGCCTTGTGCACCGCTGACAGGTCAAGTGCTCGCTGGGTTCAAGCGCACCGCTGGCAGGTCAAGTGCTCGCTGGGTTCAAGCGCACCGCTGGCAGGTCAAGTGCTCGCTGGGTTCAAGTGCACCGCTGATAGATCACCCGCTATCTCGGGTCTTGTGCACCTCTGGCAGGTCATCCGCCCTCTTAGTTTCACTTGAAATGCTGGAGAACTTTTTTTTCTCAAGCGGGCAAATCCTTTGCAACACAGAATTGGCGGTGCGAACTGTGCGGAACTGCAGTAGGCCGCATGTCAAATCAAAGCAAAATATGAAAGGGTTGCACAGTTTGACCAGGCGGCAAAGTATGATAGGGCTGCAGATGGCAATCGATAAAATAAATATCTCAACACACCACTTTCAAGGTCTGCCTGCCTTCATAGGTCCGACTGAACTGCATGCGTGTTTGATATATCATATGCATTTCAATAAGAATACTTTCGTAAACCTCCTCTTTCCCTTTCTTCTTCTACCTCCAAAAAAGGAAGAAACGCTGGATGTGTCGTCTTAGAGTGAACAAAATCTGGATCCGAAGGTTGGTGGGATCAGCTTACTGCAACTCACTTGTTCCGCTCGTGTCACCTTTGCCAGCTGAGTCCGTGGAACAACCGTCTGAGCTCTCCTGCGCAACGTCGGGCGCTCCAGCGACCGTGCTTGAGGCCTCCGCCTCCGCCTGACTGGACTGTTCCATTCTTGGAAGCAGCTTGAGACGGAAGGCATCTTGTCCACCGAGGTAGTACCTTTACAAACAACAAGACGAAGCACAAAATTAAAGCGTGACTTGGAACCGACGTCAGCTCGGGATACAGGGCGGTGCATCATACGGCGGCTCTCGACAACTTGTGTGTCTTGAAGTATGCTGCCTCCAGTGCAAGTGCTTGAATGCCTTCCTGCTGTTCCAACTAAAAACACTGCTCGGCAACGAGTGGAGCAAATAGGAAACGTCATAATATAGTTTGACCAGAATTGATGGTCTGAAGGATGTTCGAAGGCGTCCTCGAAAGAAAGCTATCGGGAAGAGTAACGGTAACTTGTGAAACCTCAAACGCAAACGAACCCTGAGCTCTCCTCTGCGGCTGTATCCTAAGGGTGGCCGCCACCGTACACGTTAAATTTGCTGTGACAAGAGGATGCATCAAAGTTAGACTGCAGCGTTTTCGGCATTAACGCAAACTCGGAAATAACGGCCAGTACACATACTTGTGCAAGCGCTTATCTCGAATGAACCCCAAGTTTTCGTATAACGCGAGCGCGCCGTAGTTGTCCACCTCAGCCTCCAGCATCACCTGAACCAAAGGTTACCCCCGAAGGTTGCACCAACTCGTAAAGTTGTCTGCTCACTGACGAGGCGAGGAACGCTTCGCGCTTACGAGCGTTTCGGTCATGCGACCCCACAAACGTTCATGTGGTGGGCCAACAGGAGGCGCCTCAAGGTCTTTGCTTTGATAAGTAGAGGCTTCTCAAGTCAAGCCGAAGTGCCGGGCTCCGAAAATTAACTCAAGGGCGCGACTTAGTTTTGCAGAGATCAAGATCTATGAAAGCTTATGAACAGTAAAAAATATTCGTCTGTGGTTCCTCTCAGATCTCAAACCCTAATTAAGGAAACAAACCGTGAAGGGTTGCAACTGCGGGGAGCCACGCGCATCAACAGCGTGCAGCCTCTTCAGAACCAGCGTGCAGCCTTTTCAAAGAGAATTTGATAAAGAAAACTGACCTCTTCTACACCCTCCTGTCGCATCACTTCGATCGCCCGACACACTAGTTTGGAGCCTGCGCGGGAAAATAGCAAATGTCCGTTCAAGCTCGCTGAAAAATACGAGCTGAAATGGGCCTACGAAATGAGTTCATAGCGATTTACGCCGCCGGCTACTGGTCCCCTCTTTTGTTGCCCACTCGCATCGTCGTATCGACCCGTCAAATGATCAAGCAGACAGAAAGGAAGGGTAGAAACCACGTTTGAGAGTGTAAGGTCTGGAAGATACCTAACTTTCTTTTGCGGTAGGGTTTGTCAACGACAAGCATGGCTATGTATCCTCGAAACGCATAGCGATGCTGATCCATTTTACAAACAATTGTTCCGACACACGTCCCCTGGTCTAAAACCTGCGCCAACGTTCGGAGTGGATAATACTTCAGTGGAAAATCACGTCGAACAAGCGAGCGCAAAGTAAGTGCAAACGAATTAGAATTTCACAAGGACAGGCTTTGATTACATGTTTTCCAGCAAAAACGAGCATATTCATCACGCGCAACCGCAGCTGCGTGCTCGAAGCAAAATAGCGTTATCAACTATTAATTCCGTCCAAGAACGTCTGAGTTAAGTCAAGATCCGCTAAGGCCCAGCACTCAAATACGCAAAAGTGAGTGCGCGTCATAGCACAAGCGAAGGCTTGAAGCGTTGCGGGAAAATACCAGAAAGCAAAGTTGTGGCCAATTGTTGATGAAATATCTATACGTAAATATTGAGTACGGCTCAGAGAGTTCTTTGTCGATTAGATCCATGACAAGCGGAAGCTCGTCTTCGCTGCTGTATTGCTTCCATTCGAGATCACTGTCCTCACTACCCATGGCACCTTGGGGCGGGTCCTCTGAGTCAGGCTTACCTCACCTACATTCACAGTTTTACACACAGAACCTCCAGAAGGTCCCTGGCGATTTTCCTCGTCCACACGACGCTTTATGATAAAATTCTAGCGATAGTGGAGAGCAGGTGAGGATTCCTAAACGCAATTCTGCCGTGCGTCGAATTTCAATTTCAGAACATGAGAACTTCAACTTGAGAATGCAGAATCAGAAGACAAGACGAAGAGACCGCGACGCTACAGTACTTACTACTGTAGCGCTAGCAATACGTATACGAATACAAGGTTGTAGGTTGAAAAAAAAGCTCCACCCAAGACTCACACCCAACCCGACCGCATCACGGGAGGAGAGCTTTAAGACGATAGTAATCGAATGCTGTCGACAGTACCTAGTATCACAGTAATAAATTAAAAGTGAATACGAGTGATCAGTTCAGCAGTGGCGTACTCGTCAACTTGGTGCACTAACATACAAACGTCGGAAAATGAGTGAACCGTTCAACAGTGTCAGATTCAGTCGTCATATATGAGAAGCGACTTGGACTTTTGCAATTTGCTTTCTGCTCCGTCTGCCCGGCGTGTTGCAGCAGTGGAAAAGACTTCTTCCGGGTGAAAATCATTCCAAGACAGGTTCTGAAACGACAGCGTACTCGGCGAGCTGCTTGGTCTACAGCTGTGCGAAACTCTCCACACCCCGACGCTTCCCTCGCTCCTCGTCACTCGCGTTGTGGGGTTCCACGGTGCACTTCGCATTAACTATGCGCCTGGCTTGGCCACTCATTAAACGATGTTTATCGATGTGAATATGAAAAACGGAACGAAACGCCTTGTCGTAGGCCTATGCATTAAACAGTCTACGTTCCTTCGGAGATAGGAGTGTGGATCCAAGCTTAGCATATGTATTTCAAGGCGGGATACTTCAAATGCACACTCTGCGGGAATCGGACATCGTCCTAACACACTGTAAAACATCAGCGTTCTCTGAGTGGCGCTTCAAAGCTGTCGCGACCTAGTGCGTCCGACAACCGGAGGCCCTGTGGGCGCTCCGCTACACACTTCGTCACGGACGAGGGAAAACTCCCCGACCTGAAAATACATTGGCCAGGGTGAAGGCTCGCTCTGATCTGGGAGAGTGGGCGTGTGAATAGTTAGCAGGTCTCGAGTATGCCGACTGAGAAGGACAACGCAGTCTCGACGCAGTGCTTGGCACAAGGGAACCTGGGCCAAGTGCGGCGCTCACACCTGCACACGACTCTCGTGGACGCGCTCCGGCGCGGATTGCTTCCTCTCGACCCGCGCACCCAATTGCTTCTGCGCCTCGTCAGCAGGGACCTCCGCGACCTTGTAAGCTCCGACGTTCGCGCCCTGCGCGCCACCGACGAGACCCGAATGTGCCACGCCGGCCGCTTCCCTCGCCTGCAGCGCCTGGACCTCAGCGGCTGCGACGCTGGAGAGGTGTCCGACGACGGGCTCGCGGGCTTGGCTCATCTCTCCTGCCTCACGTCCCTCGACCTCGCGCGGTGTCTTCGGGTCACAGATGCCGGCTTGGCGGCCTTGAGACCCCTGACCAACCTAACCACGCTCAACCTCGCTGTCTGCCGCCGTGTCACGGATGCTGGGATGCGGGTCGTGGGTGGCTTGACTGGCCTTGAGGTTCTAGATCTGAACAGGTGCCGACTGCTGACCGACGTGGGGGTCGGCTCTTTGGTCCCTCTTTCACGCCTCGCGTCACTCAACCTCCGAGGGTGTTGGTTGCTCGGCAACGCCGGAATTGCCGCTCTCGCTCAGCTTACCGCACTCGCCTCGCTAAACCTAGGCGGGTGTCAGGTCACGGACGCTGGGCTTGCCGCCTTGGCCCCCCTCGAGCGCCTCTCACATCTCGACTTGATGGGCTGCCTCGGGCTCGAGGGGAACCTGCCCGGACTCTCATGCTTAACAGGTCTCACCTTCCTGAATCTCAGCGTTTGTGGCAACCTCGTTGACGAGAGCCTTCGGGCGCTGGGACCGCTGCACGTGCTGACATCGCTGAATCTCCGAGGCTGTGTCCACGTCACGAACGAAGGGGCTGCTGCTGTGGCGGCTCGTACCTCGCTCACAGGGCTCAGCCTGCGAGGGTGTGGTTCGGTGGACGACGCCGGGATCGCTGCCCTCAGACCCCTCACAGGGCTGAAGTCACTCGACCTAGGATGGTGCGCGCATGCATCGGGAATGGGGCTTGCCGCCTTGACGGAGCTGGTTGGGTTGGAGGCTCTGACGATCAGTGAGTGCACGCGTGTCTCGGACGTCGACCTAGCAGTGGTAGCTGCATTGTCAGGGCTAACTTCTCTTGACCTTCGCGGGTGCGACAAGGTGTGTGACACGGGCCTCACAGCACTCTCCGGGCATTTGACCATGCTAAAAACCCTTAGCCTGGCGGAGTGTGCCAAGGTGACTGACGTCGGGCTAACCGCCTTAACGACACTCACGTGCCTCACAGACCTGGACTTGAGCGGAGTGAACAAGGCGACGGATGTGGGTTTTGTTGCGTTGGCCCTATCCCTCACGAACCTCGTGTCCTTTAGCTTGCGCCGCTGCCGGCAGGTGACAGACACGACTGTGCTTGCGGTGGCGGCCCTACCAGCGCTTACGTTTCTTGACCTGGGATGCTGCTTGCGTGTCACCGACTCGGGGTTCTCGCTCTTGGCAAAAGGCACAAAGGCCGGTGCTCGAGCACTCCTTAAGCTTGAGCGTTGATTCCGCAACGGCTCAAGCGGACTCCGGCAACTATCGCTACCATGCTGGCTTTCTGAAGCTCTCATAACTCACAGTCTGGAAAAACAGTTTGAGTTTTATACTGTGCTAACTTGCACTGTCAATTAGTATCACCGGATGTGGCCCTGGTTCAGGAATTCCAAGGGGTGTAAAGTCCTGTTGAGGCGTCCGAGGCTCAATTATTGAGCGTCACAAACCTAGGCGGTTTCACCTAAGACTGAATCATCAACGCAGCAGCGAGTAAAATATTAGACTGCATTCTTAACTCAGGCTAACAATCAGAATAGCAAGAGAGAATTATTGGTCGTAGTTGAATGATGATATAATATATCATCTCAACATTTTTAATAAAATTTCGGTGCATTCGCCTCGTAAAATAGTTGAAGTACAGCATTGCAAAGCCAACCACCGAAGAATTTATCGCGAAGAAGTCGAATCCTGTCAAGATAGGAAACTGTGTGCGAAGTTTAAGTAAAAGAGATGAATTTAAGTAACGCGAGATGGCACCACTCCGCTGTTATAAATGATATGATCTCGATGTGTCGTGATCGAGCATACACACACCCTTAAAACACAGGGGTCATGGTGGAGATTGTGGCGACAAGTCATCGTCTATAAGCATCGGACCGTATAGTCCGTATTCAAAAGTCTGAGACCCACCCTAAATTCGAATGCAAAATTTTAATTGATGCTTTCGTAAATCGAAATTTGGAATGAAAGATAAGCCCGTCCGCGGTCAACCCGCCGCCGGAATATCCCTGGTCGCGATCAGCATCGTTATAGCGAGACCTCATCAAACCGTCCGATTCCGTGATTTTTTGGTGAGACCAATTTTTTACATGTGGTGTCACCTACAACCATATTTGCAGAAAACGTGAGGCCACAAAGCAGCCCTACACAAAGCGCATGGCGACACTGCGACGACAGACGCATCCCTAGCGTGTTTCCCATCCTTTAGTGGTCACGTTATTGCCGCGCAGCATATATTCTACGTCGTAAATGTTGACAACTGTTGATGCTGAAAAGGGATACGCATAACTATATCGCGAGCGACTGAATCGCTTAAACAACGATGGCGGCTGGGCGTACAATAATGATATAGTTTCGACTTGTGCATGGATGAGTGTGCGTGTGTTGCAGGCGTGCGTTTGTGTTCTTGTTGGGAAGTGGTGCGTCGTTGCTCTGAACAACGCGCGCATCGTGCCGCTCCGTGGGGGCTCTAGACTTTCATGGCATACCACCCGCACCCACGCACGCGCAGATACAATATGTGTGTGTGTGTGCGCGTATCCTTATTGGACCGACTCCTATGGCACCCCGTACCGTAGCCCCAGAAGACCGGCTGCACTATGCACCCATGCCGGGGATTAAAGTATTCGGCACACACTTCGGGACACTTATCCGGATTCTCCGGAAATTACTAGTGAAGAATGGGTCCCCCTTAGCCTTACTGAGCCACCCGAGACCCTCCACATCCGCATTGCCGGCGCACTGCTGCCTTGTACCTGAAGCCAATTCATCAATGGCCCCCGAACTGCGCGAGCCATATCTCCGACCACCAACGAAGCCTACGCGCAGGACCACCCCTTTGCCCCCTGAGCCTCACTGGGTCACCTGAGCCCCTCTGCGGCTGCCCTGCCAGCGCACTGCTGCTGTGTCTCTGAAGCTGGCTCACTTCCGCCATTCCAACCGCCCATCTCTTCACAACCAAGCCTACATTCGGGACCACCCCGCTGCCCTCTGTGACCCGCTCTAGAGCCTGGCTTCAAGAGAGCTTGCCCACCCACGCCACAGCTGGAATCCCCAAGGGCTGCCCCAAGGGACTGAGAATGAGAAACTGGGTTGCCCTCATCCGCGGAACTTGTTGCGCCCCCGCCACCGACTTGCGCCTGCCGCCCTCTACCCCCAGCACCAGCTCCATGTGACTGAAGCCCTTGCACAGAATGCCTTGCGAGGAAGCTGCAATCCTGCGAATTTGAGCAATGCGCTCCACACTTGCCCTACAACTGTCGTGTCGCACTATTCCCACTTGGAGTCCCATCCCCACAGTTGCCTGTGTGTCCCAAGCGCCTCCCGGTGGCCAATAGTTCACCATCCGGTCGTCGCCTGCCCGACAGCTGCTCACGGTTAGGGCTGTTCAATTTATTGTCCTACATGGGGGAGGGGGGCATAGTGGTTTGACCCCCTCCCCGCCCCCTGAGGACAACCAACCATACATAACGGTATATATCACCCCTTCCCCCCAGCGGACAAATTCCCAATGTCTCCCCCACCTTATATATTGGATATGTATATATACAACGTATATATATATATATACATATACCAGTAGTTCCGGCAGTTGGTGGGCTACTTACGATGAAAAGTTCAGGGGGCAGAGGCAGTGTCATGAAATTATACAACCATCACACGATTTTCTCTTAAAAATATATAAATTAACTTTATAGTGGAGCGCCCCCTGAATTTTCGAAACACTTCGGACTTGACCGCGCTTCAAGTAAGCGGTGAAATAACCCCTTTGGGGCATTTTAAAGCAGCTCTAGTGCAGTATTTTATTTTATTTGGTAACAATATTTTGTTTCAGAATGTCCACGCCTTGTTGTGGGCCACTCTAGAAGAGTTTTACGCTAGCGCTTGGAACGCTCTTTGGCTTTGGGAAGTTTCGACGAGATGGTGCACTACGATCTTCTAACAGTTGATTTGTATTTTATTTCCGTTATATTGTATGGTAACATGACAATTTTCTAGCTACGCTTAATCATACGCGTTTGCACTCGAAGTTTCTCTTGTTCACAAATTCACAGATCGGCAGACCCTTCGATAGCGGGAAAACTGCTATTCTGACGGCGGTTTGGACTTTACCGGCGTCTTCCTCGCGGAAATCTACCCCATTTAAGTATTTTCATCACTTCATTTGGTTAACTTTCGAGGAGATGGGTGATCTCTTCGCAACCCTATCTTTTTGAGGACAGTTTTTTTCAGTTTGCATTGCGAACGTGGCATTAGCTCAAACAGAGCGCCAAACTGCGGTTTGGAGGTCTCGGTTAAAACCCGGGATGCCACACAATAGAAGAGTGTTCAACGACACTCGTTTACTTACCTTCTCCTTTTTGAAAGATTCGCAGGTTTTCAGACCCTTCGATAGCGGGAAAACCGCTATTTTCACGACTATTTTGACTTCACGAGCGTTTTCCTCGCGGAAAACTACCCCATGAACGTATTTTCATCACTTCCTTTGGTTAACTTTTCGAAGAGATGGGTGATCTCTTCGCAACCCTATCTTTTTGAGGACAGTTTTTTTCAGTTTGCATTGCGAACGTGGCATTAGCTCAAACAGAGCGCCAAACTGCGGTTTGGAGGTCTCGGTTAAAACCCGGGATGCCACACAATAGAAGAGTGTTCAACGACACTCGTTTACTTACCTTCTCCTTTTTGAAAGATTCGCAGGTTTTCAGACCCTTCGATAGCGGGAAAACCGCTATTTTCACGACTATTTTGACTTCACGAGCGTTTTCCTCGCGGAAAACTACCCCATGAAAGTATTTTCATCACTTCCTTTGGTTAACTTTTCGAAGAGATGGGTGATCTCTTCGCAACCCTATCTTTTTGAGGACAGTTTTTTTCAGTTTGCATTGCGAACGTGGCATTAGCTCAAACAGAGCGCCAAACTGCGGTTTGGAGGTCTCGGTTAAAACCCGGGATGCCACACAATAAAGGTGTGCTTTCTATCTTCTTTTCACCCTCTTTGTTTGGACGTCCGATCTTTCCTTTTCTTTAGGCTTGGAGTTCTAACCTTTTCGTTCTTGCGTGCTCCATGTAGGGAAATTACGTTTCGAGTTTCCATCAACTATCTCTTCTACAAAGGTATGTTTCTTTTTACCAAAGAATGATCCTTGAACTGTTTGTTAAGGCCCTCAACAACTTGTTAAGGCATTGAACTTTTATTCAGGGCCTGAAGAAAAAGCTCAAGCTGAGGTCTCGGTGAAAACCCGGGATGCCACACAATAAAGGTGTGCTTTCTATCTTCTTTTCACCCTCTTTGTTTGGACGTCCGATCTTTCCTTTTCTTTAGGCTTGGAGTTCTAACCTTTTCGTTCTTGTGTGGTCCATGTAGGAAAATTACGTTTCGAGTTTCCATCATCTGTCTCATCTACAAAGGTATGTTTCTTTTTACCAAAGAATGGCCCCCCTTGCTCATCTGCACCCTCCAACTCAACCAAAGAATGAGCGGTGGGGGGTGCGCACACGCATAGGGGGTGGGTTGAGCTCGAGGGCGCGCACACGCATAGGGGGTGGGTTT
>LGRX02035068.1:0-30796 GCA_001247695.2 Cymbomonas tetramitiformis | reverse complement strand
TGGCATGCGAGACTGAAAGTCAGGAAGGACAAAGAGAGCTGAAGTATTCTCAGGGTCCAGACGCCATTCTTCCACATATCTCCTCAGTACGGCCTCGATGGTCAAATGGTTGGAGGAGAAGGGAGGATTGCACCAGACGTTCAACCCTCGCCAGTTTTCCTTCAAGCAGTCCGTCCAGTAGCGGTTGACCTGACGATTCTTTCCTCCCAAGTCGCAACAGGCGTCCACCTCGAAAGGTCCATATTCTTGACTCAAGAAGTCGAACATGTCCGCCCGGAACTTCCAGTCCTGTCGATCGCTGGGCTCCAGGAGTCTGGTTGAAGCCTCGCTGCACTTCGGCGTTGGTGAGAAATCAACAGGGGTCTTCCTGGGAGAAGGGGGCGAGGATGCTGTCAGTTTGCCAGAGCGCGTCTGAACTGCCAGGGTTGCTTTCTCGTACCCAGTTTCGGCCAGCTGCAGGGTATGTAAGGCGTCCATCCAGAGTTGAGGGGAGTCCATCCAGGTGAGAGTCCCACTGTACGCGAGGACTGGTTCAGGATCTTTGGTCTTGGCGCTGTTGGACTTGCGCTCCTTCAACTTGTTGGGATCTACCACTCCCAGGGGCGCGCGTCCTTGGCGGGACTCTTTACCAGCTGCAGGTCGAAACTTGCTGGCAGTGTCTGCGGCCGAGGGAGGTCGCTGCGGTTTCCCAGTAACCGGATGCACAAAGCCAGCTTCTACCAGTCCTTCTCTCGCGGAAATTTCCTTGTAGTCGGGTCGCCTGGACAGAGCGTCTGGAACCCAGAGTAGCGCCCCGGGGATGTATTCCATCTCGGGTACCCCTACCTCCACTAGATCCATGTACCATCGGGCTTGGCGTCGGCTGAGAGGTTGTCCGGGTGCCATTAACCAGACTAGGGGCTTGTGGTCACCCTGCAATTGGAACTCCGTCCAGATGAGGTAGTGTCGCCAAGTTTGCGTAGTGCAGTGATGGAGAGCGCAGAGTTCTCTTTCGCCAGCATGGTAGTTCTGCTCGGCTCCATTAAACTGTCTGCTTTCAAAGGCGATGGGTTGCAATCCATTTCCTACGTCTTGCATCAGTACTCCCCCCAGCGCCACTCCACTGGCGTCAGTTTGTACCACGAAAGGATGCCGTCCTTCGGCCGCCGCTTTCATATCGGGTAGCGCCAGAGTGGGTGAAGAACATAGCGCCTTCTTAATCTCCTCGAAGGCCCAACGCTGCATGGGTCCCCATAGCCAAGCGACATCCCCTTTGGTGAGCTGAGTCAAGGGTTGTGCTACTTCAGAGAAGCACAGCATGTACCGCCGGTAGTACCCAGCCAACCCCAAAAATTGGCGCACATGCGTGGCGTTTTCGAGAGCGGGCCAGTCCCTGATGGCGGCCAGCTTGTCATGTTGAGGTTGACTTCCTTCCCGTGAGATCACGTGCCCCAGAAAGCGTATCTGGGTCTGCAATAGTTGACACTTAGACTCTTTGAGGTAGATACCCAGGTTCTCACAGACTTCGAGAAATTGCTGGAGATGGGAAAGATGCTCCTCCAAGGTGTTGCTGAAGAGGATACAATCGTCCAGGAATATTCTTACAAAGGGAAGATGTCCCAGAGCGCGCTGCATGCGTCTCTGATAGCAGGAAGGACTGTTGGTCAACCCCATGGGCATCACCAACCACTCATACGAGCCATATGGAGAAGTGAACGCCGTCTTTTCCACATCCTCAGACGCCATAGCCATCTGCCAGAATCCATCGACCGCATCGAAGGAGGAGAAGTACTTGGCCCCATGCATGGAGTCGAACAACTGCTGAATGTCGGGAAGTGGATATTTGTCCTTGACAGTCAGGCTGTTGATGGCTCGGAAGTCGCAGACCATTCTGAGTACTTCAGGTTTCCCAGGCTTGGGAACCATCAGCACTGGTGCAGCGAACGGACTTGAGGAAGGTCTGATGTAGCCCTTGCTCAGGAGTTCATCCAGGCGTTCTCGCAATTGAGTCAGCTCCACCATGGACATCTTGTAGGGCCTCTTAGCGGGCGCGATGCCATTCCATCCCTCTTGCAGTCTCACGTGGGCCACTTCATCTTTTCGCAGGGCGTCAAAGTTGGGCAGCGCTTCGCGAATTACTCGAGGTGAAAAGGACTCGATCAGCTTCTGAAACTTCTTTCTCCACTCGGGGAGATTGAAGGGTCCTCCAAATTCTCGCTGGTGGCCACCGCTGATAACATCGAAGTCCCTACCAGAGGTGTCGCATAGGCCACTAAGATGTCGTGGGGAGTCGCGGCACTGTCCATTCCCGCATATCTGCGCCGATAGGCTTTGATCTCCTTGGTCGCTTGAGCCGCTGATAACATTACCATCGGTTCCAGAGCCATCGCGGTTCTCTCGCCTTTGCGTGTAGAGCTACGCCCTGGCGAACATCCCCGTATCCGCACGGATTTGCCATGTTGGCGAAACTTGACTGATCCCCACCCATCATAGTCCAGCGTGACCGGCGAGAGGTGTCTCAACCACCTTCCTCCGAGTACAATGTCCACCTTGATGCCCAGAGGAAGTACTCGCATCTTGATGACCTCGGAGTAAGTCCCCTCTGAAGTCTCGGCGGTCAGCTTGCCGTAAGCGACTTGCGCAGAGGTCTGCACTGACCCATCCGCGAGGGTAACGTTCGGCGGCATCCCATTAGCGCGAACTGTGAGGTTCAATCTCTTGACGCACTCACTGGAGATGAATTCATCCGAGGCACCCGAATCCACCAGCACGCGCACTCGCTGTCCCTTCAGCAAAGCCCAGAACACCAATAGCAGCGTTCCCTCTTTGTCCCGAATCGCAGTCAGCTGACTGTCCTGGTTCCACATTACTTGACCATCGCGTCGCAGATGTGCACAGATGGCTGCTCGCGCTGGGTGATGCAAAGGTACGCGCTGCTTAGACCGGATAGGTCTTGTGCGCGGTGGTGCAGGCTGCGAACGAGGATCCGGACCAAAGTACCATCCACCTTCGAGGTCGCGATCTGCTTGTAGCTGCCGCTCCTTAGCGCGTCGCTCTTGTCCCTGAGCGCGTCGTCTGGCGCGGCTCTGCGTGCGGCTTTCCAGAGGGTAAGAGCGAAGAGGTTGGATGGACATCTTCTCCTCCTCTTCCTCCCCAGCGCTGTCTTCTGGTTCGGACTTTTGAGTGAACGAGGGGGGTTCTTCTTCCCGCGGTGCCGCCTGGGCGTTGGTGACGTTCGCTGGTGCTGCCACTGCTTCATTACCTTCCAGGATCGGCCGCAGACGGTGGCGTTGCTGTTTCTGAATGGTCAGTAGCAGTTCCAGGTGGGTTTCCTCCTGGATGGTTTTCAGGGGAGTCGGCTCCACTCCTTCTGTCGCCGTTGTCAGCACACTTGGATTGTTCTCCGATCTGGCGGCGGCCAGCTGTCGCTCCATCAACTACTGCGTGAAGTTGAGCGACCGCTGGGAGTCCTCGAGGTCAGAAATGTCCCCAGAAGTTGCGGGCTGAGAACTGGATGGAGATAAGGTCAAATCCAGAGTTGTCGCTGGATTCGCATCTGATGGTTCCGCTGAGTCCAGGGAGAGTGAATCACCACTTGCTGTTGAGGGTAGAGCCGGGTGAGCAGCCTCCTCCGCCGCTTCCCTTTCTCGCTGGTTCCATTGGTGCACCCTGTATAGACTGCACCATGCGTCTGGAATTCCTACATCTCCACCAGAACCCGGGATAGTACCGCACTCGGTCTCCAGAGATAGCTGAACTGCTCCTTCGGTTATCGTTAGGTCAGGGGTGACCTTCCCATGCCATCTGTACCAGCGGCGGCGATATCTGCGCCACCCTTCCGGTACCCATGCATTTCTCCATTTCTCATTCTCCTTTACCAGCGCTGCCGCGGCCATGTGCTCCGGGTGCGTCATCTCTCTCCAAGCACGCGTGCGATCCGCCAGTGACTCTGCTCGAAGTCCTGGTGGTTCATCTCCCAGCCTCGTAACCTCTGCCTCGTGCTGCAGTCGGTCTCGTACCGTCTTCGGAGTTCTGCTGCGAGGTTTTCCAGTGCGCTTGCGCGCTGCACTCGTAGTGCGCTCTGCGCTTGAGGACGCCCTCTCTGCCAAGGCTGGACACGCTGCTGGTCGAGACGTCGAAGGAAACACCTCAGGTCGAAGTTTAAAAGGTGGGGGTTCTGAAGCTGGGCCAGTTTTTGAAGTTCCACCCCCTTCCTCCCCACTGTCGTCCAGAGGGTGTGAAACCGCGGGTAGCGTTACATCCTGAATCCGCTGCCTCAAGGCTCGCATACGCTCCACCGGAGCTTTTCTCGGTACCCGCGGTCGAGGAGTTTTCCGCCAGGGGTGTTGAGTGGGTTGAAGGTCCACTGGGTCTCCTCTTCCTGACCATCATCCTCATCCAGTGCTGCCAGTACTGATGTCTCAGGGTTAGGGTTAGGGTTAGGGTTAGGGTTAGGGTTAGGGTCTGTGGGGTCAACGCGGGGCGTTTCGCCACGCTCGCGTTGTGGAGCCTGACGGCGATCACCAGTTCCAAGGGAGCGATCTACACTGAACATAACGGGAGGCTTGGAGCGCTCAGGCGACGAAGTGGGTGACCTTCGTGGCGACCGCTGATGGCGCCGGGACACCAAGTGATGTTCTCGCCGGCCCTGCTCAGTGGAAAGGTTCGCTGTGTAAACAGCGGTACTGGTCAACGAGGGTTCATCCCGTAGGGTTCTGGTTCTGTCGAGATGGCGTTGTCGCCTCTGATCGGCAGACCAGGTGAATCCGTACCCTCGAGCGGCCAGAGGGTTGGGGGGTGGCGGAGGCTCTTTCTGGATATTCCCCCGGTTGTGGGCGAAGGCTGTACTCCTTGCCCAGGGGCGGTTACCCATACCGCCCTGTCGCCGGCGTCCCGCCGGCAGGAAGACACTCAGTCCTCCTCCTCCGCAGATTGCTGACCCGAGGAGGACGCTGCGGCCGATTCCTCGTTCTGAAAATACTCCAGCGCTTCCGCTTCATCTTCCAAATCCTCCCATTCTGTTTCCAGCGCTGCGATATGAGATTCATTTGCAGCGCGGCGGCGTGCCAAACGAGCTGGGGCGTCAGCAATCCAGGCTCGTTTCTTGGCCTCGTCGGGACAGTTAGCCCATAAATGGGAGTCAGAGTTGCAGACGTAGCATCGGCGTGGCGGCCTGGTCAATCCCGCCGGGCTGGGCGGCACGGCGTGCTGCACCCTGAGGTCGGCGGGGTCGAGGTCAGTAGCATCTTCCTCCCCAGCGTCCTGCACGGCGTTAAGTCTGGAGGACGAGCGACCATTCCTCCAGGCAGGACTTCGGTTCGCAGGTGCAGAGACGGGAGAGGTTCGCGCTGCGGTCAGAGCTTCACTGCGCTCCAATTTGGTGGCCACAGTGATGATATGCTGCAGCGCGGTGGATCCGGGATGATTGCTTTCCCAATCCGCTGGACTTTGCAGATCCAACCGATCCTCAATAAGGCGATCCATCACAGCTTGCTTCAGTCGCAGTCCAGACCAGAACTGATATAATAGCTGCTGTTGGCTGATGGCGTGGCGGTTGGGCATGGCGTCTGCCAATAACTGGACTACCTCGTGCCAGGATACCAGACGAGTAGCGAACAAACGCGCAGTCTCTTCTCGTCGCTGCGCCATGCGCATCACAGTCCCCGCTAGTCCTACCAGCGCGATGTCATCCAGTACGCTCCTGGCTACGTCGGCCAGGAAAGGCGCCAAAGTGGCGTAACGCCGGTTCCAGGCCTCCGAGTTCAACATTCCACCTTGCTTGAGAAAAGTTAGGGATCGCGGCTGTAGTTTGCGTTGAGCCACTTCCTTCAAGATCTCCGGCATGGTGATCATGGTTAGGTCTAGGCGATAAGCACTCATGCGACCCAGGGCGAAGGTGACTACGCCCATTGACAGAAAATTGACCAGCGCTTCAGAAAAAGGTGGAAGCGCGGCAATATCTGCGTCAGTGGTGATTAGGTCAGCGGAGGAGGGGTACATAGGAATGTCTCTGATCAGCTTGAGCACATCAGCCACTGTCTTGGATTCTCGGTAGACATCACTTGGGGAAGCCGCTCCCATAAGATCGTGGTGCCCTGGGAATTGAGAAAGGCGCTGGTCCACTGGCAGGAGTCCCGGGGCCGCTGGCAAGGAATTTCCAGGCGATCTGTACTCTGCTGCGCTGGGAACACCAGAGGGAAACCGGTTGACGCCCAGTCTAGCCGGTACTGTGGCGGGAGTTGGTTGGTTGCCAGCCGCCATTCCTCTAAACAAGTACGCCTCGGAAGATGAAAATGCTGCCCAAATTTGGAGTCCCAGGGGGTCAAATTCTGTCAACTCGGACTCTAAGGCATTTTCCGCGATGGTTACCCATGAGTACAAGGGCAGGCGTCTCTGCTGAGTTCCAGTACGGCTTTCCGCGCAACGCCGCGCTTCATCCACTTGCGTTTTCTCCACTTCCAGAGTGAAAGCGTCACTGTCCTCAATCTCAGTCAGGCGCACAGGAGTATGCACTGACCCATGCTGCGCCAGGTCTTGGATGTCCACTCCGATGTGCCGCATAGTCATCCAAATCCGATTGGTATCGGTTATGAAGTGGCTGGCGCTTCCAGGCATGGTTGGCAGTCGGTAAGAGTATTGTGCCTCAGCGCCGTGGCTGACAGTAACTGCGGAGGAAGAGGACAGGTGATTTCTCAACCAGAAGGAGGCGCCTTCTAAAGTCCATAGCAACACGTCTAGACGCCTGTGTCGTGGTTCACCATTGTCTGAAGGCGGGGGCGAGTTTCCTGGTGACGGTTGATCAGGCTCTGCGGAGTCAGAAGGCGATGAGCCGGTAGCCGGTGGATCTGGCTGAAATGGTGCCGGCGCCGGATGAGCCGGTGCCGGAGCCGGTTGAGCCGGTGCTGGAGCCGGTTGAGCCGGTGCGGGAACCGGTTGAGCCGGTGCTGGTACCAGCCAGGGACCTGATCCAGCTGCTGGCGCCGGTGCACCTGGTAAACCGCTCGCCCATCCTAAGGTGTGCTGGTAGGGCGTCATAGGTGGAGCGCCCGCTGCTGGTAGAACCGAAGTCAGATGTGGATAGTGTTGGAGCACTTGCTGATGCAGATTTTGCATGTACTCTGATACCTCTAACATCATCTGATTCTGCATTAGGGATTGATGCTGAGAGTTCAGTGCGGGGACAGAGGCATCTGAGGGCGTTCTGGCTGAGGCGGGGTCAGAGAAGAGTGCTCTGCGCTGTTCTGCCAGGCGCTGCTGGTTCTGTTCCCATCTCTGATGGCGCCTCTCCCGGCGAGAAAGCTGGTTCACTGAGTCTGAGTTCAGAGGTAAGTTTCTGACTGGAATTCTGCTGAGGACATCTGCTTGAGAAGGGGGTTCGATGACTGGTAGGTTGCGGTTAAGATGCGGCTGGTAGGCTGCGAGTCCAATGCTACGCCTGAGTGCGAGGTCTGCGTAACTGACTGAGCTGACTGGCTGCTCCGTAGTTGTTGAGGTCAGCGAGGTAGTCAAAGGTCTGGACTCGCGGTTCAACAGGGACTCGGGCATATCCGTAGTTGTTGAGGTCAGCGAGGTAGTCAAAGGTCTGGACTCGCGGTTCAACAGGGACTCGGGCATATCCGTAGTTGTTGAGGTCAGCGAGGTAGTCAAAGGTCTGGACTCGCAGTTCAACAGGGACTCGAGCATATCCGTAACCGTAGCTGCCTCCGTAGTCGCCTGAGTCAGTGAGGGCGTCAGTGAAGTTGCCTCGCTGTCTATCTCGGACTCGAAAGTCACCGATAACCTTGCCATAGAGTCACCGATCACCTTAGGTTCCGTAACGGTATCGGTAATCGGTGAGGTCAGCGAATGCCCAGAACATGCTATGCTTATGTGGCGTGGGCCACCTGTCAAGCCGGAGCCACCTGTCCTCCCCGCTGCCCCCACCTCCCCGTTGCTTGTTGAGGAGGGAGTTGGATGCATTGAGTGTGCCATGAGTTCGCCAGCAATGCTTTGGTGCGTGTCCTCTGACCTCCCCGCTGCCCCCACACCCCCTTGGTTAGGGCGCGGAGTCCAGGCGAGATTCTCACCCGGCTGCTGGCGCTTTCGCCAGTTGGCCACATCAGAGCGGGAAGGAAATTGACGAAGTCCTGGTTTCTGCTCATTCGCCTCATTCTGCATGTCCTGCTCACATGCTGCAATTTTGACCTCGGTCATTTCGCGCACGGCGATCGGGTCGCGAGGTGGTCGGTCAGCCGGTAGAGGTTGTCCCACAGAGGCTGCTCCCGCGGACTCAGCCTGAAGCGCGTTCTCGCTGAATGGCGTGGGCAGCTGGCCGTGCGGGGAGGTCATCACCGTAGCTCCAGACCAAGTGTGTGGAGTCCTGTAGGAGTTCAAAGGACTTCGCGGTCTTGGAGCTGGAGGACTCGTGTCGCGCGTCCGTGGTGGGCTCCTGCAGCGCGGCGGTGGCGGGGTCCGGTCTCGAGTCCGAGGCGGGCTTCGCTGGCGCGGAGCTGGAGGGCTCAGGTCGCGGCTTCCTGGCAATCGCAGGATGCCAGGGGAAGGAGAGGTCAAGTTGACATACCGCTGGGGAGTCGCCCTCATGTTTCGCCCTGCACCAGGGGTGTCAACAGTCAGCACCCTTGGTGACGCCGCTCTTGCATGACGCAGGGGCGGATTAGGGCGCGGTTTAGGTACCGTTACAGCCTCCTCCAGGGAAGGTGTCACACAAGCGGTTCCAGAGTCCAGAGCCAGAGGAGTCACGCTGTTAAACTCAGGAGCATCAGCTGACAGGGTCGACTTCTTCTTGGGTATCTGGAAGCTTGGCGCACCTGCTGCTGTCGCAGCCTGTGGCGGCTGACCCGGAGAGGGCGCCTTGTAGGTGCCCTTCGCCCCCTTGCCAGTGGTTCCAGTGGCTGCAGCACCTCTCGTGCTGCGCTGGCTGGCCTGTCGTCCCCTTGTACGCCTGGGAGTCGACGTAGGCGACGTTGGAGGTGAGCGTCCCGTGTTGGCGTTTTGCATCATGTTGAAATTAAGAGTGGCAAAGTGTAAATCTGACCGTTGGGGAAGTCAAATCTGTCCAATTTGGCAAATCCCCCCAGAACACTCAGAAAAATATTTCCTCGTAGCAGTGGAAGTCGTGGTGAACAACGAAATATGCTTTCCAGAGTGAAATGCAGTTTTTGGTGGCCAAATTTCAAAAATGGAGTGTTGATCGGCAGTTTGGCTAATTTCTTGGCGGCCATCCCGGAGCAATCCAGACTAATTGGCCAGGTCCCAGTATTGGAGACTATTTTTTTCCTTCAAAGAATATAAAAAAATAGAAAACTATCCTTCTGGGCTCCCGTTTCCTTCTATGTAGTCTGATGGGCTCAATTTTGTCTAATTTTGCTCTGCCGTGCCGGTTGGCCATCCCAATTTAAAATGTAGCGATCTATGAGGACCCAGGTCTCGGGGCCAGGTTCCAAACGACAAAAAACTATCAAGAAACGTCTGGAATTTTTGTGCCTACGTTAAAACTGTCTCCGAGGTCCTCTTTTTCTCAATCTGACCACTGGTCCACTTTTCACTCTCCGTTCGGGTCAATCTGGCTGTTAATCCCGGTAGATTTGAGTTGCTGGCGGCTTCTTTTCCCACTTTCTGACCACTTTGCAGCATAACAGTTTTGAAAAATCGCCTGTTTGCATGCAGGGTGAAAGTCAGGGGGCAAAAAGGGCGCAGAGCAATACCACTTCCAAGTGAAGACTTCTTGAGCACGTGACTGTATCCGAGCCGGAGCTCAAGGGTCAGTCAGAGGTAAATCTGCTTCAATCTTGGGGCACAGGTCCGTAGTCGGCAATTTTGCAGTGTACAAAATTGCAATGTTCTAGATAAACAGTTGAACAAGGCTACAATTCAAGCAATTGCAATATCTTTATGGCAGGAAAGATTGACCAGTAAATTAACAGGTTGAGCAACAGCTCCTCCAAATAGTTACTTCAAGTTAGAACAGCCTCCAAATGGGCAATATTCAAGTCTTATACTTTCAAGTCGCGCAGTTCATATTCTCTAATCGATCTGTCCCATGTCGGCTGGCATATCATCATCTGCCACCTATACAAATCCTAATCAGAGAATCTGCATTTGGACAATCCTAATCAAGACAGTTGATTTCATTGTCCCTTGCTGATCTTTGCTTTCTTCCTACGAGGAGCCACGTCAAGCCCTTCTTCTTCATCACTGTCACTTCTTATGGAGTACTTCAATTGAGTTATATACTCATGTGTCCAACATCTCGGATATTTCCTAGGTTGCCTCTTCGTCTCTTCAGACACCCCAGCCTTATTCTCACCCATTGAAGTCAATCCAGTATCTGACCCATAAGGTTTCTTCGGTGGTGCATGAACAGTCTCCACCACAGAGGCTGGGGCATCCTCAGATATGGCCTCAGACTTCTGCTCGGTAATAGGCTGATCATCGGGCTGAACAGGTGAGGTCGGGGAGGTGCCCTTTGGTACCCAGTGAAGTTCACCCTTCTCATCCATGATCAATTGCAGTCCCAGTCTCTTCAACCTTCGAGCTTCAGCTTGTTCTTCAGCATCGTCAGCTACCAAGTCATCGAACTCGCTGACGTCATCCTCGGTGTCATCATATTCAGGCGAAGTTGGCTCCCATTTCGGACTGGCAGTGTCCATGTCATATATGACACCCGCGTCATCTTTGTCATCCGAATCTGGTAGCTTCTCCTTACTGTTAGTGACACCTGCGTCATCATTGTCATCAGAATCTGGTAACTTCTCCTTACTCCAGGACACAGCGCCTGTACCCGAATCTTCACTGTTCGTAGGCGCTGAGTGTGTAGGCTTACGCCCCTTGTAGGGAATTCCACGATATTCGTCATCGTCAATCACAATCGTCGGATTCCAGTACGCGATCCCAACGCGGCTGATCGGTAATGAGAATGGCGCTACCGGCGCCTTCAACTGAGTGGCGTCTTCTAGAAACCAGCCGCCGCCCCTATTACGCTCCCAGCGGCGTAGCGCACCAGAAGGGTGTACGATAATATGCTGCCAGCTATAATCAAGTCCAGGCTTTCGCTCCCCATAGTACGAAGTCAATGGCTCGGGAGTCCCCTTCCGAGCCCATTGCCATCTCACTGCCCCAGTATGCATAAATACAATATGCCAATCGAATGGCTTGGCCGGGCTATTGTTCCCTGGCACAATTACCGTAAATGTGACACCTCCTGCCGGTCCGCGTATCCATGCGTCTTCCGTCATCAGTTTGGATATATCACGGATAACGTTAACGTGGTGCATGACACATTCACTGTATTCTGATTCAAAAAAGACGGCCTGCATTAATTATACGACTGATGGCGAATCTTGTCATCTGATTCAGAAAATACACGCTGTACCATTTATATTCTATTTACACGCCCTTTTGGTCTGCGTCCAATATGCTGAAGTGGACCGACTTATGTAATTATATGGAATTTATTCGCATTAAAAAAAGCCAGATGTAACTCACTGCTGATCCGCTCCTAGTTGGTAAGCCCAGGCAGATGCCGTCGCTAATTAGCTCCCAGGTCGCACACTTGCCTTTCAGTTAGGCCAGTACACCAGGGGTGTCCCTGGATTCACTTCAAACAAGGTGGTCAACTGGAGAGACCACTGGAAAATAGCTCATCAAGGTGGTCATTCACTGCTGATTCACTTTGTCGCTGTCGCCGCCCAGGCTCATGCCGTGCTGATTAGCTTCTAGATGAAGAACACCTGTTCGCAGTTAGGCCAGTGCACCTTGGGTGCCCCTGGATTCACTGTAGAACAAAGTGGTAAAGCTGAGCATATCACAGGATAGGAGGAAGCCGCTCATCAACCAGTGAATTCAGTGCTGATCCGCTGTCGCCGCCGCTGGCAGCCTTTTTCCGTGCAAGTACTGCCAAGTTTAGAGAAGAGGAAGGGTCCGCCAGTGCACCGTGGGTGCCCCTGGAGTCGCCTGACTTCCGAATCCGCGCTCTCACAAACTGCTGCCGACTTCTCGCCAAAGGGTCTTTACTTCCGAATTAACACTGAAACAAAAAAGCCGCTCCGCGCAGGACATTATTATCTTGAAAAAGGATGAAAACAGCAGTAAAATATTTTCATAAAATGTTGGTATAATAACACAAAGTACGAATTATTATCCAAAGCTGTGAGCAGAACTATCTTAGCACTCTAGCACTGGCACGCGAACAGCCACCTAGCACTCTTGCAAGGCAAGATAATAATGAGTCCACTAGCCTGACCTTCAGTCAGAGCTTACTTATATCTCAATGCTCTGTCACATTTCCCAAAACTGTAACGGGTTCTAGCCCCTAAATCTTCATCTGGCCAATGGAAAGTCATTATTCCATGCCAGCACTAACAATGTTACCGTTCACCACATTTTGACTGACACGTCAGTGGCAGAGTAGTCACTGTCATCTTCATCTTATCATTTCTTGGTCACCCGATCATGACCATATCTTTTCTGGCAGGTCTGCATATCTCGGGCAGTCATAATCGCGAAGCCTGTCATACTGTCACCTCTGTCACGCGTGTCACCAGCTGGACAAACCCGGCGCGGTACCATGAGAAGCCGGCGTTTGTTACACATCTTATATTGCAAGACTTTTGAAAATTATTGCAGGAGGGTTTGAAGAAAGTCGTTTGACTGTTGCACAGCTTCTGTTTCTGTCATGGTTTCACTGCTCGAGATGTCAACTGTATGCGGGTCAGTGTTTAAGGTGGTGGTGGTGTTTAACAGAAACACGTCTCGCCTATTTTTGGTGTGTTGCCTACAAATTCTTGAAAGTTTTTTAAGGAGTGGTTTAATCTTACCACGGGGAACACCTATCGTGTTGAGGACAGTACCAAAAAGAGGAGGGAGGTATCCCATGAGTGTAAGAACTTTGGGCCATTTCACGGTGCTTATGAAGGGCTTGGAATTTGCATTGGTGATTGTCGTGTCGTGGTGACCACCATAATAAGGCTCAATATCACTCTGATGATAAGGAGGGTCTTGAGTGGGCCATGGGCAAAGCGAAGAGGGAAGTACTTTGTCGCTTTCGTTCAGAACTTCATTCCAAATATCAGGGCTGACTCCTGTGTATTCTAGCCTCTTCTTCGTGACTCTGGACTTGGGAAGGACGTTAAGGAACCATCTGGCAATCTTTTTCTGTGTAGGCCTCCAGTCAAAGGCTGGTTGAGTATCACTGGGTGCACTGTCTATAGCTATAATAACAACATCCGAAAAGTCATCCTTATAGCATCCACCACCTGGAAGAACGTAGGGGTCATCACCCGTCCAATAGCCATGTGGGATAAATGGAATAGTGTTATGCGGGAATCTGAAAACAAGTTTAAAGCCTTTATCGAACCATCTTTTTTGGTTTTTGGGAGACAGCGGAAGAATCCATGTTCCTGAAAATCCAGGGACGGTGTTGGCCGCTTTATGTCCCATTTCCAAGGTAGTCATAACCGCCGAAGATTTCCCTTATCTTTCCCATCAAAGGGGGGATTTCCATAAACGATTCTGCCAATGCCTGTTATCGGGTCCACGTAGGCATCCCAAGCGAGACCATCAAAGCCAATTTTCCCATGATGGCAGAAGGGCCTGAGGGCTTTTTTCATTCTTGTGGTGGGTATGCATCTTCTCGAGTGAATTCTAGGGTGGGCATTTAGTGGGTTGGAGAAAAGTTCACAGCCGTTTTTGTCAAGGTTTCTGTCATCCACCAAAATATCTAAGAGGCTTCTTCTGATTGCGTAGCAGTTTTTAGGATCTCCCGATTCAAACTTACATGCATTGAGTGCTTCATGAATATCGTGTGCCCTATTCGAGTACTCCGCAAGTGAGCATGGGACTGCTTTGTTGGAAAGGCGGTGCCAGGCCAAAAGTTTCCAAAACTCTTTCTTTTGGACATATTGGAGTTCGGGATATTTAATTGTCCCCATGACATGGTCCACTTCGGGTTTAGCGGTCACAGCAATGGTATTCTTTTTTGAACTTGATGGTCGGTACATGCTAGCTTCCGGGAGAGCGTGTAAGTATAATTCCTCATTCATTTCCTGTCTTAGGTCAGCAAGTGGAAAAAGTTTCGATGGTTGTGTTTTGATGTATGTGGTACCTTTTCCAGGGTTTAGTAGTTTGGGCTTTTCTGAGATTTCTTCAGCAATGATTTTCCTTAGTTCGCCATCTTGGGTTGTTCTAAGACTATACAAACTATTATTATGTCCTGAGCATTCAAGTTGGATGTGTTCGAAGGTGCATTTTGTATTCTGTTGGCAGTAGGGGCAGTTTTCAGTCTCGATTTTCCCCAGTTTAAATAATCGTGCTGGAGAGGCTTGGAGGCCCAGGAGTTCTCTGCTTCTAGAAGCAGTGAAAGCTTTAGGTGTTATTTTGGAAATAACTTTAGTGGGGGTGGTGTTATTCTCGTTGAGCATCCTCAAGTACTTCCCTTGAGACTGTAGAGTTCTCCAATTATGATAGTGTGAGAGACGTTGAATTCTTCTAATGTGACTGCGGATATCACCTAAAATAGGGACCTCAAAAAAGAATAACGAGAATGGCAGTTCCTCGGCAGGGTCGTAGCGGGAGATGTCTAAACAACCCCCTCTGAATGAGGCTCTTTTGGCAGTACGGTCCACTCTGTCATGGACTTTGTCATTATTGTGACCCCTGATCCATTTAAGGATAATTTTACTGTGGTCTCCTTCACTGTAGAAGCCAAGTTCTTCTAACAGTAGGCGAACAGCCTGCACATCTCTGCGATTAGCTTCACGTAATTTGTCCCGGGCACTCATGGATCTGCCATCCTTTGTTACAGCAGATATTGCAGCCATGGAGTCAATGGCATGTACCATTGGAGTCATGGATTTGAGGAGATTCTCTTTTTGTTCTGTGAGTAAGAATCGCAATCCCGCAATTTCAGCAGATGTGCTACTAGGGTTTTGGATATCTTCCTTGATAAGAAGCCCCGGTGCGGCGAAAGTTCTTGAGGGGGGGATATTCATCTTCCGAACAAGTGGCATTCCGTTGTCAAAGTTTTTTATGGCATATGTTGCACCACTGCATGCTGATTTTTTACCGGCGAATAGGGAACCATCGCTTGCCATATCATAATCCTCCATTTGTTTGCTCTTTTCGGCGAAGGGGGTAGATTCTTCTTCTGAGTCGCTAGGGCAGCTGTATTCACTTTCTTCTTCCGCAGTTTTGTTTTTCATTCTGGCAATAATGGTCTCATACTGTCTGTCTGAGATGTAATCATAGTGTGAGTTAATATCACTAACTTTAGCAAGAACAGAAGAGGGCGGGTCCATATGGTCATTATATTCGAAAATGGAACCTGCTGGAATTAGGATGCAACCGTCATTGGTGATGCTATATTCAAAGTCGTATTGAAAATTGCTGGTTCCTTCGGTTCTGACAAAGACATTGGGGTTTTTGGCATTGTAACTGTATTCTGTATATTGTATTGACTCATGGAGAGACAGACTTTCGCCCCCCCCATAAACTGGGGGTGACTGTCTCTTCCTGTGTCACCCCTCGCCCTGTGGTGTCACTTGCATCTTGCCAGCCGACCGATAATAAAACACCCAAGTTATTTTATTATCTCATCTTTTTGACTGCGAAATCCGTGCGAGCCACTACACAGCTTTCTTGACTTGCGTACATATATATATATTCACTATATATATATTTCACACTTCCCGTCAGGTTATGGGTTACCACTAGCTGGTGGTTTCTCACGTTCTTTTTAGCTTTCATTCGGATCCCGCGCAACGCGGTATACAGTGACGCAACGTCACTACTCATCCAACCGGCCGGCAGTCACGTACCGTTACTTCGCGCCTTCCCCCCAAACGCGGTGCTGCAACAGCATCCACAGTTATTTGTTTGAGCGTAACGCCCAATCTTTTTCTTCGTGCGCAACGCACGCTTATCACCGTCATTCTCGACTACGTCCCATCCAGCCGGCCGACACAGTGACGCAACGTTACACATCGCCGCCATCTCCCCGTACATGCTGCAACGGCATCGGCTATTATTTATTTGAGCGCAACGCCCAATCGTTTTTCGTGCGCAACGCACGTTAATCACCATCATTCTCGACTACGTCGTCCCCATCTATTTCACTTTACGCTCTGGCCAGCAGCACCTCAACAGCAGCAAAATTGGCTTGTCGCACGACGTTTTTGACGTCACCACCGTCTTCCTCGTCAAAATCTACCCGAAATTGACTCTTTCATCACTTGGAATTGTCCATTTTACGAAAAGTTGGGTTTCCCCTTGTGAACCCTAATAATTTCCCTTCGCAGAATTATCCAGTCTGCGCTGGAACCATGGCCACTGAGCGCCAACGTGCACGCCTCGCCGCTGTTCGGGATGCCCTGGAATACCTCCGAGAACATCGACGGCATTCTTCACCTGACTATCGTCTGGTGGTGTCTGGTGGTGCTTATGCACCATACACCAACATCGAGTCTAACGCCTCCGCCAATGACAAGACCTTTGACAGCAACGAGTTCCGTCCGCAGCATTCTCCGCTCTTTCATCCACCTTACGTGTTCATTGACCATTGTCTGGTGGTGTGTGGTGGTGCTGTAGCACCCGACCTGCCGTTTTCCCTCTCTGCTTTCGCACTCGTGTGCAGAGGAGGAGCACACCGCATTTTCCGCCTTCGCCCCCATCGGGGTGCCCGCGTCCCCGCACTTGCTCTGGTGATGCCACGCATTGTCACACCGCACCGCGTGGGCGTTGGATGACGACATCCTGGCGGCGCTCGACTGCATCCACAATCGAGTACTCCGCCGCCATCCACCAACGATTGCTGGGGCTAGAATCACGGCTGGCCTGTGGGAGTGGGTATCCCCACAGCACATGCATGGGCATAAGCCCCTAGAGCACGCATCTATAGACCAGCGCGGCGAAGCCAAACTAGCTGGGTTGAAAAAGACCTCTTAGGGTCTCCGATGATGCTTGTTTTTTTAGGGCTTTGCCCGTGTAGCCCACCGTAGGATGTTAGACCCGGCTTTGCTGGCTTGCATCGTGGCACCTCACGCCTTCGGGGTGAGGTGGTGTCATGGAGAGACAGACTTTCGCCCCCCCCCACAAACTGGGGGTGACTGTCTCTTCCTGTGTCACCCCTCGCCCTGTGGTGTCACTTGCATCTTGCCAGCCGACCGATAATAAAACACCCAAGTTATTTTATTATCTCATCTTTTTGACTGCGAAATCCGTGCGAGCCACTGCACAGCTTTCTTGACCTGCGTACATATATATATATATTCACTATATATATATTTCACACTTCCCGTCATTGACATGGCCTCTAAGTCAATATTGGTAATGTGAATAAGAGAGATGGAATCTCGGTCACCATTTCCTTTCCAATGAAACTCGCCCGTGTCCGGGGGTACTATGTTGTCTCTATATTGTTTCTTGACATATCTGGCCTGTGGGTCCAAACCTACAGGGTTTTGAAGCATTTCCTTTTCGATTTCGGTTAGCCATCCAGGGGGTCTATTACCGTTCAGCCTGAAAAAGCCTTTGCTTTCTTGCCAGTTTTTTAACATTCCACCGCAGGGAGTCAGAAAGGAACCTGTGTGCTTGAGGTTATATTTTTGAATTGCGGAGGTAACATTCCTCGACATGTAGAGTTGTCTGGGAAGGGTGGTGATTAATGTGGTTTCACCCGCTTCATTTTCAGGGTAATTTTTAGAGTCGATAGCGTATCCAAGTTTTGCCATAATGTGACCTGTACGCTTGAACCAGTTAAAGCGTTTGTCTTTTGTGTGACTGTAGGTTGCATAGTGTGATAAGGGGAAGCCCGAGATGGCATTATTACTCCGCATTTCGTTGTTCATGTTTTGAAATATTATTCTAAGCCATAGATTGCTGTTTCTACGGTATAGTGAGATAAGGTGGGGGTCAGTGAAACGGTCCGTGTGGTTGTGTTGCCAATTTTCGTGTTCATCTGCAGAGCACAAGGTGTTCATGGTTTCAGTAATACACGACGCGGTTGCAATATCGAAGACACTATCAATACCGTACCCGCCCTGGCAGACTGCTGTCCAGATTATTTGATGATTAGTGTCAACTGGGCAGCCCAGATATTTGATTATAAACGAAGCTATCATTTTGTCTAATTCAATTGCAACATTCTTTGAGGAGTTGGCAATTGCTGAGGTAACTTTAAGGGGGTACGCCATCCTCGGAACTACAACCGCATTTATAACATATCTTAGCTGGTGTAGAGTCATGTGTTGCAGTTGGATGGATGTGAGAGTGGATTTAAGTCTGTCGATAAGGATTTCCGCCTGTTTGTCCCATTCCCCATTTAGCGGTGCAGGCTCGGGGTTTATGTTTACCGGAATATCCTAGTTCATTAGATATCAGAGGGTCTCGAACTGTGTCTGGATAAACTCTCATAATAATATAAACCCTAAGCTAGATATACCCCGAACGGTCTCGCAACGGTAACGGAGTCTAGCTTACCTGTGACATAGCGTGTGTCACAGCACGAGCCTACAGATCAGTCAGCAGTCCAGTGTTGGCCTAGGGGTCTGTCATAGGGGCCTGCACCGGGACTCCCAGTCAGGGCTGCCTATACAGATTCCAGCAATGTTAGATTAAGTTTTTGACATCTACTGGATTAAGTTTTGTCTGGGGCAGATTTAGATTAAGTTCATGTGACACGATCGATCGAGAGGTCATCAGACCTGAGGCCCGTCCTTAAATCTGGTTTGGAGATTACGGCCGTCGCGTCGCGTCTGACCAGATTTAAGGATGAAGAAATCGGCGTACTGCGACGGTGTGCACGACGGCCCATGCCTACGTGGCTCCACATGCTTGACGTAATAAAGTCAAAGAATCCCTGAAGGAAATTTTCCACGGCTGGAGGTTTCCAAAGAGGCCTTTCGCGGGAGGAATGTCCTCTCGAAGGCGTCGCACCTGCCGACGTGGAGCGTACACTTGCGTCGCATATCCAAGGAGCGTCCATTTATTTTATCTCCGATTTGATCTGACGAACAGTTTTCAAATTTTGCCTACGTGGAACCAAAAAACGCGACGCAAGAGCGTCGCGTCGCGTAAATGTTGGACAAAACATCTCTGCGTAGCGTGTTACGCAAAAGATGTTTGTCCAAACATCTCCGCGACGCGACGCTCTTGCGTAACTTTTATGAGTATGCTGCCGCGCCGCAGTTCGCGCCGCAGTGATTTCAATGGCCGATCCGCGGCGCATCGTACGGTCATAAATGGAAATATGGAAATGAAAATATGGAAATGTAATGGAAACCAAAGCCGAACAGGGCAGGATACACAGCAGAGCGGCGTGTAGCATGGCCCTCATTCCCAGCGTTTCACCGTCTCGCTTGCCTAACCTTGGCGCTTGCGACAGCAGCAGTGGCTCTCGCAACGGTAGGAATAATATAGAGATAAGGAGCAGCGAAACGCTGCGCACAAACGGTGCGTTCGCATTCTTGGAGCATGAGCATCCATCTATCGACAATCTGCTTTTACATCCCCCTCGCCTGCCGCTATCGCACTGACCACACTTCCCCGCAACTTAGACGATCTGAGAACCCGCACAGAAGCCAGAAATGGAACAACTGGAGCTGGATATATTGCTAGAAATGAAATTGAGTGACCTTATTTAAGTGAATTTTGCCAAACGCGTGCATCTATTCCTGGGAGTTGTCGTGACGGGTTATGTGGCGTTTAGACTGAGATATGCACAGTGCCGCGCCAGTGCTTGAGATCTCGGTTTTAGGTTTCGAACGTTTACGGCGACTAGAAACAACGGAAGGCCCGATTCTCCAAGCATCTTTCGATATTGATACGTTGGGCTGTTTTGTTTTCTGTCTCAAGAACATCAGAGCCGCCATTACGACGAGGTTTGACGAGACAGGCGCTTCTCATTCTTTAGCTTCTGGTTGCTGAGCGTGGCAGGTGCGCGGCTGAATCCTAGGTTTCCTCGTTACGAGCTATTTCTTAAAGTATCCTTGAATTAAAATTGTTCTGGCTTGGTGTGAAGTTCGATTGGTATTTTTATGACAGCTTCAACTTTTGACTGTTTTCTGCTTTTCACTTTGTTTGTGTTGCAAAACGGCGCCGCTATCCCGCTGCACCATGCTTGTAGAGGCCGTCGTCCATGGAACTTGATTTCCGGTTTGGGATCAAAACCAACGGTCTCGCTAACGGGGTGTCTATGGCGCAGGGCATTCTGCACAGACTGTGGCTTTTTCTTTTCGAATTAGGTTTTCCCCAGATATCAGTCCCGACTGCGTCAGACCCTCAGGTACAATGCACGCTGTAGTTCGTAGTTATAGCCATATGAGGGGCTGCAGTCTCAGCGGGATATACCCGTGCTGAGCTCAGGTTGAACTCCTGACAGCCCCATCTCGGGCGCACACTCGACTGGGCACTGCGAGTGCCCAGCCGAGTTGCGCCCGAGACTCAGCGGCACAAAGCGATGCGCAGCATGGCATATTATAGTTACGCCCACAGCAGAGCACAACACCGCACAGCAGGGCACGGCACAACATATGCATAACACGGGCACAGCACAGCACAATAATCGCACATGCATATGCACAGCACAACAGTGGCCATTGCATATGCATAACACAGCATAGCACAACATATGCATATGCATAGCATAGCACAGCACAACACAGCACGACACAACTTTTGCATCTGCATAGCACAGCATTTGCATCTCCATAGCACAAGGCATCATATGCATATCACAACATAGCACAACATAGCATTTGCATACGCATAGCACAACACAGCAATGGCCGTTGCATATGCTGATATGCGTGGCAGTGAGGGAGGGGCTGTAGTCTCAGCGGGATATACCCGTGCTGAGCTCAGGTTGAACTCCTGACAGCCCCATCTCGGGCGCACACTCGATTGGGCACTGCGAGTACCCAGCCGAGTTTGCGCCCAAGACTCAGCGGCACAAAGCGATGCGCAGCATGGCATATTATAGTTACGCCCACAGCAGAGCACAACACCGCACAACAGGGCACGGCACAACATATGCATAACACGGGCACAACACAGCACAATAATCGCACATGCATATGCACAGCACAACAGTGGCCAATGCATATGCATAACACAGCATAGCACAACATATGCATATGCATAGCATAGCACAGCACCACACAGCACGCCACAACTTTTGCATCTGCATAGCACAGCATTTGCATCTCCATAGCACAAGGCATCATATGCATATCACAACATAGCACAGCATAGCATTTGCATACGCATAGCACAACACAGCAATGGCCGTTGCATATGCTGATATGCGTGGCAGTGAGGGAGGGGCTGTAGTCTCAGCGGGATATACCCGTGCTGAGCTCAGGTTGAACTCCTGACAGCCCCATCTCGGGCGCACACTCGATTGGGCACTGCGAGCGCCCAGCCGAGTTTGCGCCCGAGACTCAGCGGCACAAAGCGATGCGCAGCATGGCATATTATAGTTACGCCCACAGCAGAGCACAACACCGCACAGCAGGGCACGGCACAACATATGCATAACACGGGCACAGCACAGCACAATAATCGCACATGCATAGCACAGCACAACAGTGGCCATTGCGTATGCATAACACAGCATAGCACAACATATGCATATGCATAGCATAGCACAGCACCACACAACACGCCACAACTTTTGCATCTGCATAGCACAGCATTTGCATCTCCATAGCACAAGGCATCATATGCATATCACAACATAGCACAGCATAGCATTTGCATACGCATAGCACAACACAGCAATGGCCGTTGCATATGCTGATTTGCGTGGCAGTGAGGGAGGGGCTGTAGTCTCAGCGGGATATACCCGTGCTGAGCTCAGGTTGAACTCCTGACAGCCCCATCTCGGGCGCACACTCGATTGGGCACTGCGAGCGCCCAGCCGAGTTTGCGCCCGAGACTCAGCGGCACAAAGCGATGCGCAGCATGGCATATTATAGTTACGCCCACAGCAGAGCACAACACCGCACAGCAGGGCACGGCACAACATATGCATAACACGGGCACAGCACAGCACAATAATCGCACATGCATAGCACAGCACAACAGTGGCCATTGCATATGCATAACACAGCATAGCACAACATATGCATATGCATAGCATAGCACAGCACAACACAGCACGACACAACTTTTGCATCTGCATAGCACAGCATTTGCATCTCCATAGCACAAGGCATCATATGCATATCACAACATAGCACAGCATAGCATTTGCATACGCATAGCACAACACAGCAATGGCCGTTGCATATGCTGATATGCGTGGCAGTGAGGGAGGGGCTGTAGTCTCAGCGGGATATACCCGTGCTGAGCTCAGGTTGAACTCCTGACAGCCCCATCTCGGGCGCACACTCGATTGGGCACTGCGAGTGCCCAGCCGAGTTTGCGCCCGAGACTCAGCGGCACAAAGCGATGCGCAGCATGGCATATTATAGTTACGCCCACAGCAGAGCACAACACCGCACAACAGGGCACGGCACAACATATGCATAACACGGGCACAGCACAGCACAATAATCGCACATGCATATGCACAGCACAACAGTGGCCATTGCATATGCATAACACAGCATAGCACAACATATGCATATGCATAGCATAGCACAGCACAACACAACACAGCACGCCACAACTTTTGCATCTGCATAGCACAGCATTTGCATCTACATAGCACAAGGCATCGTATGCATATCACAACATAGCACAACATAGCATTTGCATACGCATAGCACAACACAGCAATGGCCGTTGCATATGCTGATATGCGTGGCAGTGAGGCTCCTGCAGACCCCGCGGCTTCCGACACATTTTCCTTCCGCCGAAACTGATTCTCCATGGACAATCTGCAACGGCAACTACGGCATTTACAATGCACCATATACAACAAGGAAACGTGTTCCCTTATCCTTGGACCGACATCTCTGGCACACCGTAGCTGCAAGCGAGCGGATGCACTATGTACCCACGCCGAGGATCAAAGGATTCAACACACTTCGGACATATCCGGAATCTCCTGTCTCACCGATTTCACAACATTCATTTTAGGTTTATGTTCAATTGTGTTTACATTTTATGACACTTACACAAAACTTACTCACATGATGATATGAGATTAGAGACCCACCTTCGAGATGGCCTTTGCCCGTATCCTCCTCCTCCTCCTCCCTCACCTTCTCCTCATTTCCCACCTCGTCCTCCTCGTCGCTGTGGAACACTCGGGTCATCTTCTTCCATGGATAACCGCGGGGTTGGGGGCAAAGGCCGCGGTGGCCTCCACCCGGAGCAGCAGCTCCCGCGCCTGCACCAGCTACACCCTCTGTCAATGAGGGAGCAATTCTAAATCGCAGGGCCATGCATCTATGGAATGGCACATGTTGCGCCACACACCCAGGGAGAGGCATGAGGAGTGTGACGGACCTGCATCGGCTTGGGGTTGTGGACAAGGGCCGCGGTCGCCTCCACCGCCCACAACAGCAAACAACCTCTTTCTGCCACGAGCCTCATCCTCACGCCTGGGTCGACCCTTGGCAGATGGCGGGGTGTTATCCAATTCTATCACCTCAGCTGAGCTGTTGGTGGCGTGGTTGGTGGCATTGATGACACGGTTGGGGCCAGGGGACTCAGTCAAGTCAACAACGGGATTCATCTGTCATGCCCCACAAACGCATACACACAAAACTTATGAGTGACAACCGCATACAGGCATTCACGGTGTCTTATAAATGATGTCATATTATGTTATGCTCATGGAGTTTATGATAGGGTTTTAAGGGCCAACGGTGGGAATATCGTATCGTTTAAGCCAGTGTCGACAACGGATCCGGGTCCAATCCGAATTCGTAGGACGGATCCAGAAAATTTTCAGGCTTCGACGCTTCGGATCCAGGAATTTGTTTGAATCCGTTCGTATCTGTACCTGTCGGAGCCAACAAAAATCAGGCTTCGTTCGATCGGATACACGAAATTTCAGGATTGTCACTGTATCCGTACTCGAAAATCCAGAAAATGTCTGGATTAGTCTCCGTGGATCCGTTATATTCCATGTTGCCGATCGAAAAGTCAAATGTCAAATTATCAATTGTGATATGAATTTCGATTGTCAAGGGATATAAACTAATCAAAATGTGGGCAAATGTCACGGAATTATCCTCTTAGCACATCTGGGAAAGCAGGGCCATATTGGCAAACACCCTAAAGGATGTGGGTTCAAAATTTTACTTGGCAGGTTTGGATTCGCATAATCGTCGGAATTGGCGGATTTTTTACGGATCAGGATTCGATGCTTCGAATCCAGTAGAATTTCAGGATCTGCCCGGATCTGTATCTTTCGAAGCCGCTTAAATTGAGGATTCGATAGGTCGGATTCTGATTTGTGTCTGGATCCGGAGCAACGAATCCGGATCCGTTGTCGACACTGGTTTAAGCTTCTCGCCGTCAGCGCGTGAAATGGAGCCACACTGACCGGCACACATACAAACACTAGTGAGCTCCTGAAAATCAAAAGCAAGACACGTCCTGATTGAAGTGTGTGCCGGATAAGCACACACACACTCACAGAGACTAAAGGGCATGAACACTAAAGGGCGCGTGACCCGCCTACAAACGCAAGCACAACCTTTGCTTGGAGGTTACAAAAAGTCAGTCACGAAGAAGAGATCCCCCTGAGATGCATGCCATACTCTATCGAGGTACAAAATGTGACAAGGAAGGGGAGGTGAAACCTGGCGACATCAGAATGCATTGGCGATTCCAACAGCGATTTCATCTAAGGTGGCGATCAACATCATCTTCTCATCCCCAAAATCGGCCAATCCAGATATTAATTCACCGTGTCCGAAGCAGTCCAACTCATTGACCATCCACTTTCCTTCCGATTTGAAGAGGTCGATACGCATGGGTGTGCCAACGGGTGGGCTAATGAACCCACCTATCCGCTTAAGCAACCCACGCAACTCTTGATCGGCTGCGAGTGCGATCTCATTGTCGTCCCTCCAACATGTAAGGGAGCCAGTGCCATCCTCAAGGAAACCTGAGGTGCTCGTGCAGGCATGCATGAGAATTTGCACGTCATCTGCACTATCCATTCTGATCCAATATCGATGCTCGGCGGTCAACAACTCCAGGGTGAACGGTTGAACCATGTACTCCACACCCTCCAAGAGAGAACCACTTAACTTTCCGCGGTTGCTTCTGCATACGCCCGAGCCGCAAGACCCGTATCTTGGCTTGAAGACGACCTCGTTCGAACATCTTCCACGAGCCGCTACACCTTTGGACGTGTGAAGCGCAACCCGCATCGCATTGGTGACACTGTTATGCGGTGCCCCGGAGTGTGTGTGTACGGTCCGCTGTAATTGCTCGGGAAATTTCTCCAGTGGCAAGCCTAGTTTGTCCATGGTGATCAATTGAACGGCAGTAGGTGGCGAAACCGCCACTCCGGCAACCTCCAGCTTAGCCAAGAATGGCATGATGAGACCCCTCCATGACGGGCAAGCATGATGCTCAAGGGCCGCCACATCTCCCACCACCACCATGCCATAACTCTGAATCACGAGCTTTGCCAGATCGCACCAAGCTGAGTCAACATCCTTGCAAATGACGAGGATGTTATGTATCTGCACGACGTCCAAGTGGCCACGGGCACCTTCGTTCAAATGTTGGGCGACTTTCCACAATAGGTACACGTAAGGGTCAATAGTCCAACCCTTGCCCTCACTGCCCCAATCTGGTATGTCGCTAGCATAAGCCTTGAGGCTGCCGCTGACACTGCCAGTGTTCGCGACAAACTCGACAAACTCAGGTGAGAATAGCTCACTGGAGATGGGGAATGCGCATCTGAAAGGTAGATATAGTATGCGGCGACACACAGTTTCTTTCCGTGTGGCACCTGTAGAAGGCGCCGGCCCATCAACCCATGAACTAAATAAAGTTTACGTATATCCCTTGATTGCAGAGGATGGTATTGGATACACATGTCATGGAGCGAAGTTGTTTGCAGCTGCTGGAACAGTCACACCGCTTGCTTTGTGACTCTTCCTATAGTAGTGTGTATGACTGTCACCCGAACCCGAACCCTAACTGTTTATGCCCGTTATATCGGGTTAACTTATCAACTTTATCACATTCTGAGAAAACCTTCACTGAGTGAATATATCCCGAGTCCTAGGGGTATATCCAACAGGTTTGGCCCCACGCACTCTTTGTTTAGACACTGCGTAGTTTGGCCATGTCAGGCTGAACACCGACGCTTGAGATGGAGTGAGGGGCTACTCTAGAGGCGCGGCGAAGCGGTATGGCCTAGTTACGCGGCTGGTTGATTGGACTTGCGGAGAGCTCGGGCTCGTGGCTGCTTGATTTTCCCGTACTACGCGTTGGTGGACGTTGGAATTTTGGTCGGATCCGACACCAAGTTCCTTGGCCGCGTTGTTAGATCCACATGCACGTTTGGGGAATCTTTTACGCCGCAGCTTTCCTTCTTTTCCTCGACAACCGCCTCACGACTTTTGGCCGCCGCTCCTTCCGCACCTCGCCCCATTTACCTTCACTTCGTCTCTATAGTCTTCTACATCATGGTTGCGACTAGATTGACCTCAAGTATGGCGTCACGCCGACGCTCACTAGCTACAATTTTCGACTCCGCTGCCGCACGTAATTCCGTCACGCCGGCTACGCCGGCGCCCGCTGGTGCGCCAGCTGCGAACTCCGCCCAAGCCGTTTTCTTGGCGGGTGTTCGCTCGCTCACGCGTGAGCGCTTCGACGAGAGCGTGGCGCGAAGCACGTCATCCGGAAATGCTTTCCCGACAAGCATGACCGATTTACGGGTACGGAGTCGAACGCTCAGGTGCTACTCTCCAAGCTGGTGCCTGCTCTCCAGGAGGCATTCGAGGCCGAGGACGCGCTGTTTGCCCCTATGTTCGACTTGGAGGACTCCACGTTGGCCGTGCGACCCGAGGCCAACAAGCTCCTCTTCTCAACTCTCGAGCTCATCGTGTCTCCCGCCTCTCCAACGGGTGACTGGCTCGAGGCATCTGCGACCTTGCACCCTCTGGACGGCAAGCGGGCCCTGCTGGAGCTCGCACGGCGTCTGCTGGACTCCGGTGCACCCTTCCAGGGGACATCGGACCTTCTTGGCGTCCGTTTTAAAGCCCACACCGACCCGTCCGAGTCCATCACGGACTTCAACGCGGCCTTACGGTCCGCCAAGAGGCGCAACACCCTCGACGATGACGAGGTGAAGGAGCTCTTCCTCGCCGCGCTGGACCCTGCTTTCTACGCGCCGGTGGTGTCGAGGCTCTTCACCCACCAGCAGCGAGCGGCCGTGGACCTTCTTACCATTCAACAATGGGTCCTCGAGTGCTACGCCCGACACGTGGCAGCCGGTACGCACACTGCCTCGTTCGCCCTGTCCGCAGCGGCCGTGGCCACTGACGGCGACACCTCGCAGCTGTCCGACCTCACGGCCATCATCCTCGACGTGAAGCGGCAGCTGAAGGTCCTCACGGACAAGGTCAACGGGCGGGGTTTTACCCCGCGGGCGGACAAGAACAAGATCGGCAACGGGGGGGGCGGCTCCGGTGTTCGTTTTGCGGCAGGTGACCTCCCGACGGGGGGAAACTGGCCGCAGTCGCAGGTGAGGAAGCGCGTTGCCTTCCACAAAGGCAGCGGCGACTTCATTCCGTTCTGCCAAAATTCGACGTGCAAGAAGGACGAGGCCCGACACTGGCACCGCGACTGCCCGAACGGCGGCAAGCACGGCGCTGGGGGAAGCTTCCACAGCTTCTCCCTCGGTGACATCGAGAACGACTTGCTGGCGGAGCAGTTTCAGACGGCCATGGACGAGCACGACGGCGAGCGGTTCGATGCGCTCTGCCTTCTGGCGGGGGGCAAGCCGGAGATGCTCGACGGCGTTTCGGCGTGCTCCTTCGGGATCGAGCCGGAGCGGGAAGACGGTGCGTTGCAGGAATTCCTACCCTACTGCCAGCCTGCCACCCACATGGGCGGCTTCACGGTCGGTGGTGTCGAGAGCGGGATCTCGGCTGCCGCTTGCACGCATGTCCGCGAGGACGCACCGCCGGCGCCACCGCCGGCGGCAATCACGCATGTTTGCCCGGACGAGTCGGGGGCGTCCGACGCCGATGACATGATGCCGGTGGACCCCATGCACGCGCACGAGCCCGACCTCTGCTTTGCGGACCGGATCGCGCGGATGGGGGGACTCTCGATCACGGCTGAGGGCAAGGACTTGGCGATGCGGTACATGCACGCCGGGTCGGAGACCGACTCTTGCGACGGCGACGCGGACGGGTCTGCAGCTGGGTATGACCCTATTGACGGTGAGGATGCGGTCCCGCAGCCTCTAACATCTCGTCGGGGATGCGGTGCACCGCCTTGGGGGTTTGGCCGCTCTTCGGCGATTGCGGTGATGGTGTGTGCTCTCTTCTGTGTTTGCGCCACCGCGGCGCCAATCTCGGCTGCCACTCTTGGCGAGGCATGTGCACCGGACCACACCGGCCTGGAGGTCGGTGGTGCTAGCTGCCGAGGCGACCACCAGCGAGCCTGCATTCTCTTCTGCGGCACCGGTTGCTATTCCACCGCGCCGGCACGGCCGGCACCGTGCTCGGCAAGGCCTTCACAATGCACCAATCGGGCTTTACATCCCGGTACCTCCACTCCCGGTCCCGCCCGCTTCACCGCTATATTGGGATGCACCACCGTCACCGGACTACTCACCGGGACCGACTACTGACGAGGAGGACGGGGAGGATCCCTCGCACGACGATCGAGACCTTTCAGATTTCTTCTGGAGCTCTACGAATGATTCAATCACGGCATCGACATCTTCAATTCACGGCACCATGACTGTGCTGCGGGCCGGCACAGCAGTGCCACCGCCAACTAGTGGCTAGGAAGTTAATCATGCCGCTCCTGCACAGTGAGATTGACCGTAGCTGTATGTGCAGAAGGGTCCGATCACGGACCGGTTTCAGGTTTACAACTCTTGACTGGGAACCGCCCTGCCAGAAAGGACAGGCCTTCCCTTAGAGCCCAATTTCCACCGCTGTAGATGGTGTTTGTTCACAGGTTTCACTTTCGGCTAGCCAGTCACCACCTAGGTGGTGTGCTGGAACAGTCACACCGCTTGCTTTGTGACTCTTCCTATAGTAGTGTGTATGACTGTCACCCGAACCCGAACCCTAACTGTTTATGCCCGTTATATCGGGTTAACTTATCAACTTTATCACATTCTGAGAAAACCTTCACTGAGTGAATATATCCCGAGTCCTGGGGGTATATCCAACAGCAGCAGATGTGAATGCCATATTTTAGATGGGATGACTGTTGGGCGTTGTAGGCTGCAGTAAGTGTGAATATCGTTACCTGCGCGAGATTCCGCATGTGGAGCCCACCCATCGAGCCATCCTCGTTGCCACATAATAGGTTGTTGCGGGAACGAAGAGCGGTTCCTTCGATGATTGGAGCAGAACATTCGCACCACCTCATCTTGACATACACGGGATCCAAAGTCACGTTGGCCTTGTTCACTGCGGCCGGCGCCACATCCAGGCCACATGCATTGTCGATGGCCACAAGGAACAAGAAGCTTGTAGTTGCGCTTCTTCGGGTCCGGGTTCAAGCGTTGATATTTCACCGGACGTGTCGTGTCAACCAACTGCATGTCATCCATGCACACAGTTTCTTTCCGTGTGGCACTTGTAGAAGGCGCCGGCCCATCAACCCATGAACTAAATAAAATTTACGTATATCCCTTGATTGCAGAGGATGGTATTGGATACACATGTCATGGAGCGAAGTTGTTTGCAGCAGATGTGAATGCCATATTTTAGATGGGATGACTGTTGGGCGTTGTAGGCTGCAGTAAGTGTGAATATCGTTACCTGCGCGAGATTCCGCATGTGGAGCACACCCATCGAGCCATCCTCGTTGCCACATAATAGGTTGTTGCGGGAACGAAGAGCGGTTCCTTCGATGATTGGAGCAGAACATTCGCACCACCTCATCTTGACATACACGGGATCCAAAGTCACGTTGGCCTTGTTCACTGCGGCCGGCGCCACATCCAGGCCACATGCATTGTCGATGGCCACAAGGAACAAGAAGCTTGTAGTTGCGCTTCTTCGGGTCCGGGTTCAAGCGTTGATATTTCACCGGACGTGTCGTGTCAACCAACTGCATGTCATCCATGCACACAGTTTCTTTCCGTGTGGCACCTGTAGAAGGCGCCGGCCCATCAACCCATGAACTAAATAAAATTTACGTATATCCCTTGATTGCAGAGGATGGTATTGGATACACATGTCATGGAGCGAAGTTGTTTGCAGCAGATGTGAATGCCATATTTTAGATGGGATGACTGTTGGGCGTTGTAGGCTGCAGTAAGTGTGAATATCGTTACCTGCGCGAGATTCCGCATGTGGAGCACACCCATCGAGCCATCCTCGTTGCCACATAATAGGTTGTTGCGGGAACGAAGAGCGGTTCCTTCGATGATTGGAGCAGAACATTCGCACCACCTCATCTTGACATACACGGGATCCAAAGTCACGTTGGCCTTGTTCACTGCGGCCGGCGCCACATCCAGGCCACATGCATTGTCGATGGCCACAAGGAACAAGAAGCTTGTAGTTGCGCTTCTTCGGGTCCGGGTTCAAGCGTTGATATTTCACCGGACGTGTCGTGTCAACCAACTGCATGTCATCCATGATCCTGTGGATGCACACACAACATGGCAGGTGGCCAGCGGGATGCGTGTGAGGTAGACATGCCT